>JAJHNS010000097.1:0-88643 GCA_027564155.1 Gymnocypris eckloni scoliostomus
CAACATCTTAATCAAGCTGGCAACATCTTAACATTAATCATCTTTAAAATCATCTTTAACAACATCTTAATCACATGCAACATCTTAATCATCTTTAAAATCATCTTGGCAACATCTTTAATCATCTTTAGCAACATCTTAATCATCTTTAAAACATCTTAACAACATCTTAATCATGCCAACAACATCGCAGCAACATCTTAATCATCTTTAAAATCATGCAACATCTTAATCATCAGCAACATCTTAACATCATCTTAATCATCTTAAAATCATCTTGTAACATCGCAACATCTTAATCATCTTAAAACATCTTGTAACATCTTAATCACAGCAACATCTTTAGCAACATCTTCAATAATCTTAAATCATCTTGCAACATCTTAATGCAACATCTTTACAACATCTTGGCAACATCTTAATCATCTTCAAATAATCTTGGCAACATCTTTAGCAACATCTTTAACAACATCTTAATCATCTTGCAAAATCTTAATCATCTTTAACAACATCTTGCAACATCTTAATCACGTTAGCAACATCTTAACATCTTAATATCTTAAAATCATCTTGGCAACATCTCAAAGCAACATCTTGAACATCTTAACAACATCATCGGCCCAACAACATCTTGAACATGATAATCATCTTTAAAATCATCTGGCAACATCTTTAATCATAAAACATCTTGCAACATCTTTAACAACATCTTAATCATCTTGTAACATCTTAATCATCTTAAAATCATGCAACAACATCAACAACATCTTCAATAATCTTTAACAACATCTTCAACATCTTAATCAGCAACATCTTGTAACATCTTAATCATCTTCAAAATCATCTTGCAACATCTTAATCAGCCCAGCAACATCTTGCATCTTAATCATCTTCAACATCTTGCAACATCTTTCATCTTTAATCTTAATCATCTTGGCAACATCTTCAACATCATCATCTTAACAAAATCTTTAATCATCTTGGCAACATCTTCATCAATAATCTTCAACAACATCTTAACAACATCTTAATCAAGCTAAAATTATCTTAGCAACATCTTTAGCAACATCTTAATCATCTTAACATCTTGAACATCTTAATCAAGCCCAGCAACATCTTTAAGATCTTAATCATCTTAAAATCATCTTAGCAACATCTTAATCATCTTAAAATCATCTTGCAACATCACAGCAACATCTTATAACATCTAATAATCTTAAAATAATCTTTAGCAACATCTTTAACAACATCTTAACAACATCTTTAATCATCTTAGCAACATCTTAACAACATCTTAATCACGCAAAACATCTTGGCAACATGTTAATCATCTTAAAATCATCTTTAGCAACATCGCGGCAACATTCTAATCACGGCAGCAACATCTTGGCAACATCTTAATCATCTTGGCAACATCAGCAACATCTTAATCATCTTAAAATCATGTTAGCAACATCTTAATCATCTTAGCAACATCGAGCAACATCTTAACATCTAATCTGCAGCAACATCTTGCAACATCTTAATCATCTTAAAATCATCTTAGCAACATCTTGGCAACATCTTAATCAACATCTTAATCATCTTAAAAACATCTTTTAACAACATCTTATCATCTTAACAACATTAATCATCTTTAAAATCATCTAACATCTTATTAATCACGCAGCAACATCTTGGCAACATCAATCATCTAAATCAGCAACATCTTCAACATCTTAATCATGAGCAACATCTTCAAAATCATCTTTAACATCTTAATCAAGCCCAGCAACATCTTTAAAATCATCTTCAACATCTAATCCAACAACATCTTGCTAACATCTTCAAGCTAGCAACATCTTGTCATCTTCAAATCATCTTTGTGACATCTTAGCAACATCTTCATCATCAACAACATGCTAATCATCTTAACAACATCATCTTAATCATCTTATCAAAATGTTAGCAACATGCATCTATCTACTGACTTTATCTATCTATCTATCTATCTATCTATCTATCTATCTACTGACTCTATCTATCTACTGACTCTATCTATCTATCTATCTATCTATCTATCTATCTATCTATCTATCTATCTATCCTTTCTATCTATTGACTCTTTCTATCTATCTATCTATCTATCTATCTATCTATCTATCTTTTTATGTAAACTTCGTACTTCAAACTGCTAGCTTTTAAAACTAAGTCTATAATACGTCAGACTTTCCCAAGCCAACTTCGAAGTTTGTTCACAAACTTCTTTATCTAGTTATTATTATTATTCTTCTGAGACTAAATTTCTGACTGCTACTCCTCCTAGAGCTTTAACTCTACAGACTCCAAACTCAGCCCAAATCTTCAGACTGATCTCGCGGGGTGTGCTATATCTTTTCTAAGCGATCGGGTTTATGCTAATCGTACAATTAGCGAAAAACTGCGCAAAAAAACGCATCGACAATGCATGGCGGCAAACTTCGACGGGTTGTAGCGCAGAGCGAGAATTTCGTAGAAACTTGTGAATCACAACATTTGAAGAGGCTATCAAGCTGAGCGAGAACATACCCTGCAGTGGGGTATAAGTTTTACCCCTGGGGCGCAAGACCCTCCCGAAATTGTCCCATAGACTTACATGGTGAGGGCACGGCCCATGAAATAGCATATAGGTTGAAACTTTTTACATAGGAAATGATCTATTGACTCTTTCTATCTACTGACTCTATCTATCTATCTATCTATCTATCTATCTATCTATCTATCTATCTATCTATCTATCTATCTATCTATCTATCTATCTATCTATCTATCTACTGACTCTATCTATCTATCTATCTATCTATCTATCTATCTATCTATCTATCTATCTATCTATCTATCTATCTACATGCGACATGCTAGCAACATGCTAATCATGCTAGCAACATGCTAGCAACATGCTAATCATGCTAAAATCACGCCTAGCGACATGCACCGTAATGCTTATCATGCTTCAACATGCGCAACACATGCTAATCATCTAGCAACATGCCAGCATCATGCTAATCATCTTAGCAACATGTTGGCAACATGCTAATCATGGTAGCAACATGCTAGCAAACATGCTAATCATGTTAGCAACATGCTAGCAACATGCTAATAATGGTAGCGACATGCAAGCAACATGCTAATCATGCTAAAATCATGATAGCAACATGCTAATCTTGCAAGCAACATGCTAATCATGCTAGCGACATGCTAACAACATGCTAATCATGCTAGCGATATGCTAGCAACATGCTAATCATGCTAAAATCACACTAGCGAAATGCTAGCAACATGCTAATCATGCTAGCAACATGCTAGCAACATGCTAATCATGCTAGCAACATGCTAGCAACATGCTAATCTTGCTAGCAACATGCTAATCATGCTAATCATGCTAGCGACATGCTAGCGTAATATGCATGCTAGCGACATGCTAGCGTAATGCTTATCATGCTAGCAACATGCTATCAAAATGCTAATTATGCTGCAACATGCTGCAACATCTTTAAAATCACGCAGCTGGCGACATGCTAACAACATGCTTTCATCATGGCAACATGTTAGCAACATCTTATCATCTTAAAATCATGTTAGCGACATGCTTTACATGCTAATCATCAGCAACATCTTGTCAACATCTTGCAATCACCAAGCAACATGCTAATCATGCTAACAACAACCGCCAGCAACATGCTTAAACAACATGCTAATCATGCTAACAACATGCTAATCATCAGCAACACGCTAGCAACATGCTAGTCATGCGCAACACGCTAGCAACATGCTAATCACGCGGCAACATGCGGCAACATGCTAATCACGCGCAAAATGCTAGCAACATGCTAATCATCTTGGCAACACGTTAGCAACATGCTAATCATGTTAAAATCACGCTGGCGACATGCCAGCAACATCTGCAACATGTTAATAATGCTGGCAACATGCTGAACATGCTAATCATCTTTAGCAACATGCTTGGCAACACGCTGCCAAGAACATACTAATCATCTTTAAAATCACGCTGGCGACATGCTAGCAACATGCTAATCAGGCTTGCAAAATGGTAGCAACATGCTAATCATGTTATCTATCTATCTATCTATCTATCTATCTATCTATCTATCTATCTATCTATCTATCTATCTATCTATCTATCTACTGACTTTATCTATCTATCTATCTATCTATCTATCTATCTATCTATCACGCTTAGCAACGTTACAGCAACATGCTAACAACATGCTAATCGGCGTTAGCAACATGCTAAAGAACATGCTAATCACGCTAAGAACATGCCAGCAACATGCTAATAATGCGCAAAATCATGCTTGAAGCAACATGCTAATCACGCCAGGCAAACATGCCAAAGCAACATGCTAACAACATGCTAATCATGCTAGCAACATGCTAGCAACATGCTAATCACGCTAGCAACATGCTAGCAACATGCTAGCAACATGCTAATCATGCTAGCAACATGCTAGCAACATGCTAATCACGCTAGCAACATGCTAGCAACATGCTAATCACGCTAGCAACATGCTAGCAACATGCTAATCATGCTAAAATCATGCTAGCAACATGCTAATCACGCCAAGAACATGCCAGCAGAACATGCTAATCATGCTAAAATCATGCTAAGCAACATGAATCATGCTAGCAAGAACATGCCAGTCACATGCCAATCATGCCAAGAACATGCTAATAATGCCAAGAACATGCTAAGAACATGCTAATCATGCTAACGACATGCTAGCAACATGCTAATCATGCTAGCAACATGCTAACAACATGCTAATCATGCTATCAACATGCTAGTAACATGTTAAACATGCTAAAATCATGTAAGCAACATGCTAGCAACATGCTAATCATGTTACCAACATGCTAGCAACATGCTAATCATGTTAGAATCATGCTAGTAAAATGCTAATAATGCTAGCAACATGCTAATAATGCTAAAAACATGCTAGCAACATGCTATCAACATGCTAGCAACATGTTATCAACATGTTAACAACATGCTAATCATGTTAGCAACATGCTAATCATGCTAGCCTAACTTATTCGCTACTTTTAAAACTTAAACTTTTAAAACTTTTAAAACTATTAAAACTTAAACTTTTAAAACTATTAAAACTTAAACTTTTTAAACTATTGAAACTTAAACTTTTAAAACTTAAACTTATAAAACTAATAAAACTTAAACTTGTAAAACTTAAACTTTTTTAACTATTAAAACTTAAACTTTTAAAACTTATAAAACTTTTAAAACTTAAACTTATAAAACTTTTAAAACTTTTTAAACTTTTTAAAACTTTCCAAACTTTTAAAAACTTTCTGGTCCGGCTTTCGCAAGCCAACTTAAAGTTTGTTCACAAACTTTTGTATCTAGTTATTATTATTCTTCTGAGACTAAATTTCTGACTGCTACTCCTCCAAGAGCTTTAACTCTACAGACTCCAAACTCAGCCCAAATCTTCAGACTGATCTCGCGGGGTGTGCTATATCTTTTCTAAGCGATCGGGTTTATGCTAATCGACAATTAGCGAAAACCGAAAAACGATCGACAATGCATGGCGGCAAACCGACGGGTTGTAGCGCAGAGGCGAGAATTTCGTAGAAACTTGTGAATCACAACATTTGAAGAGGCTATCAAGCTGAGCGAGAACATACCCGCAGTGGGGTATAAGTTTACCCTGGGCGCAAGAGCCCCGAAATTGTCCCATAGACTTACATGGTGAGGGACGGCCCATGAAATAGCATATAGGTTGAAACTTTTACATAGGAAATGATCTATTGACTCTTTCTATCTATCTATCTATCTATCTATCTATCTATCTATCTATCTATCTATCTACTGACTATCTATCTATCTACTGACTCTATCTACCTATCTACTCTATCTATCTATCTATCTATCTATCTATCTATCTATCTATCTATCTATCTATCTATCTATCTATCTATCTATCTATCTATGCTATTAACATGCTACTCACTTTCTAATCATGCTGGCAACATGCTAATCATGCTAAAATCATGCTAGCAACATGCTAATTATGCTAGCAACATGCTAATCATGCTAAAATCACGCTAGCAAAATGCTAGCAAAATGCTAATAATGCTAAAATCATGCTAGCAACATGCTAGCAACATGCTAATCACGCTAGCAACATGCTAGCAACATGCTAATCATGCTAAAAACATGCTAGCAACATGCTAATCACGCTAGCAACATGCTAACAACATGCTAATCATGCTAAAAATAAGTTAGCAACATGTTAATCCCACTAGCAACATTCTAGCAACATGCTAATCATGATAAAATTATGCTAGCAACATGTTAGCAACATGCTAATCACGCTAGCAACATGCTAGCAACATGCAAATAACGCTAGCAACATGCTAGCAACATGCTAATAATTTTAAAATCATGCTAGCAACATGTTAATCACGCTAGCAACATGCTAGCAACATGCTAATCATGCTAAAAACAAGCTAACAACATGCTAATCACGCTAGCAACATGCTAATCATGCTAAAATCATGCTAGCAAATGCTAGCAACATGGTAATCACGCTAGCAACATGCTAGCAACATGATAATCACGCTAGCAACATGCTAGCATCATGCTAATCATGCTAAAATCATGCTAGCAAAATGCTAGCAACATGCTAATAATGCTATCAACATGCTAATCACGATAGCAACATGCTAGCAACATGCTAATCATGTTAAAGTCATGCTAGCAACATGCTAATCACGCTAGCAATATGCTAGCAACATGCTAATCATGCTAAAAACAAGCTAGCAACATGCTAATCACGCTAGCAACATGCTAGCAACATGCTAAAATCATGCTAGCAACATGCTAGCAACATGCTAATCATGCTAAAAACAAGCTAGCAACATGCTAATCACGCTAGCAACATGCTAGCAACATGCTAATCATGCTAAAATCATGCTAGCAAATGCTAGCAACATGCTAATCACGCTAGCAACATGCTAGCAACATGCTAGCAACATGCTAATCATGCTAGCAACATGCTAATCACGCTAGCAACATGCTAATCACGCTAGCAACATGCTAGCAACATGCTAATCATGCTAAAATCATGCTAGCAACATGCTAATCACGCTACAACATGCTAGCAACATGCTAGTAACATGCTAGCAACATGCTAATCACGCTAGCAAAATGCTAGCAACGTGCTAATCACGCTAGCAACATGATAGCAACTTGCTAGCAACATGCTAATCATGCTAGCAACATGCTAGCCACATGCTAATCATGCTAGCAACATGCTAATAATGCTAGCAACATGCTAATCACGTTAGCAACATGCTAATCACGCTAGCAACATGCTATCAACATGCTAATCATGTTAAAATCATGCTAGCAACATGCTAATCACGCTAGCAACATGCTAAAATCATGCTAGCAACATGCTAGCAACATGCTAATCACGCTAGCAACATGCTAGCAACATGCTAATCACGCTAGCAACATGCTAATAATGCTAAAATCATGCTAGCAACATGCTAATCACGTTAGCAACATGCTAGCAACATGCTAATCATGCTAAAAACATGTTAGCAACATGCTAATCACGCTAGCAACATGCTATCAACATGCTAGCAACATGCTAATCATGCTAGCAACATGCTAACAACATGCTAGCAACATGCTAATCATGCTAGCAACATGCTAACAACATGCTAATCATGCTAGCAACATGCTAGCAACATGCTAATTATGCTAGCGACATGCTAACAACATGCTAATCATGCTAAAATCATGCTAGCAACATGCTAGCAACATGCTAATCACGCTAGCAACATGATAGCAACATGCTAATCATGCTAAAAACATGCTAGCAACATGCTAATCACACTAGCAACTAATAAAATGTCCGATCTGCCCTAAACTTCACACGTTTGATAAGAGCCATGGCTTGAAGACATCTACGTGCCAATGTTTAGTTATAGACATAGCGCCATCTGCTGGCTACAGAAAATTACTTGTTTCACTCTAACGTAAATATGCAATGTCCAATCTGCACCAAACTTCACATATTTGTTAAGACTCCGGACTTGAAGAGATCTACGTGACCATATTCAGTTATAGTAATAGCGCCACCTGCTGGCAACAGGAAGTGACATATTTTACTCTGTAACTAACTCCTCCTAGAGATTTAATGACATCAACATAATAATTAGGTCAGTCTAATCAAAACTCCTTTGTGATGTTAAATTGCGAAGAGCTTGAGTTTTCGCTAATGGGTGTGTCAATGGCGGCGTGACAAAATTTGATGTCTCGCCATGGGAATAGAAGCTGTTGTTACTCAGCCATAAAATGTCTGATCTGTCCCAAACTTCACACGTTGGATAAGACCATGGCCTGAAGACATCTCTGTCCCAATGTTTAGTTATAGACTGCGCCACCTGCTGGTAACAGGAAATTACTTGTTTTACACTAACTTGAACATGCAATGTCCAATCTGCACCCAACTTCACATATTTGATAAGACTCCTGACCTGAAGAGATCTAAGTGACCATATTCATATGAATTCATAGCGCCACTTGCTGGCAACAGGAAGTGATTTGTTTTTTTACTCTGTAACTAACTCCTCCTAGAGATTTAATGACATCAACATAATATTTAGGTCAGTCTAACCTAAAGGCCTTAGTGATGTTAAATTGCGAAGAGCTTGAGTTTTCGCTAATGGGCGTGTAACATTTTCTAGTTTTCATCACAAATTTCAATGTCTCGCCATGGGAATAAAAGTTGTTGTAACTCAGCCATACAATGTCTGATCTGCCCCAGACTTCACACGTTCGATAAGAATCCAGGCCTGAACACATCTAAATACAGATATGCCATTATAATCAGAGCGCCACCTGCTGGCAACAGGAAATTGCTTCTTTTACACTGACATAAACATGCAATGTCCATTCTGCACCAAACTTCAAATATTTGGTAAGAGTTCTGCCCTGAAGACATTTAAAGGCCAATATTCAGATGTAACCATAGCGCCATCTGTTGACAACAGGATGTGTCAGGCTTTACACTAACTCAAACATACTATGTTCAATCTGCACCAAACTTCATATGTTCGATAAAGGTGCTAGCCTGAAGACATCTATATGTTAATGTTCAGTTATGGACATAGCGCCACCAGCTGGCAGCAGGTTTGGCACATATAAATGAATTTTACATATTCCTCTATATTTGCCTTTTTAAATGCATATTGCTCACCGTTCCCTGTCTTTCTGAAGCCACCGGTCGGCGGTGAGCCGGGTGCGAGGTCCCTTCCATCGCTGCTTGCAGCTTTAATTCTCAATATTCCTGTTTGCCATGGTTTGAACCATGCCTGTTATGGTCATGCTTCTGTCTAATAAAGCTTTGCAAATGGATCCGCACGCCTCTCGTCTTGTCGGCTCCGTTACAAGCCCATTTGTTTTTATCCACAAGTTCTTTGTGGAACATCTCACAGTCCTGTCTTTTCACAAACAGGAAAGAAGTGAACAGTTCTTCTGGAGAACTTTCTGCTCACGCAGCTTTGTGTAGGGTTTTAATTTGGAGCTCATCTGCTTGTTGGTATGTAGTATGCATCATATTTTTTTAATACAAAATAATTTAATGGTGATTGAAACATAAGGTCAAATGGGACAGTATAACTATACAGAGTTTATTTTCTTACCTGATAAGTACAAATAAAACCTTTTTTTTGCTGAGTCCTTACTATGAGACTACATAATCAAAATTGCATGCATTCATTGGTGTGACATCATATAGCTGGGCGTGGAAAAATCAAACAGAAAGTTTACCCTTCAATGCATGAGGTGAGGAAAATGACATTAGCTTCAGCTAGTTTTCAAAACAAGGTCATCCAATTATTATAGCTAATATATAGCAAAAACCTTTAATGGAAACATGAATATGGTGTACTACTGCAATAAAAACAATACAAATTGTGTTAATATCAGGTTTCTATTTTCAGAATTAGAGCGGTTTATTTTATCCCATCCACCCATGGGACAGTATGGTTTTGGGTGATTGGGACAGTGCTTAAAGGCTATGCTAATTCTAAATAAATAAACACAATTACAATATAAAACTATTGTGTATGCTCTGTATGCCCTAAATTGGTGGTTCCCAACCTCTTCATTTGTTTAACCCCTAATCAACCACAAATCAAAGTTTTGTGCAATATATTAGCTATAACATTTTACCCTAATACACTAATCAATCTAAACCTAACATTAAGTTTAGCCTTGACCTTTTAATATATTTCTAACTAATTCTGATTAATTTAAGCTATTGCAGAGTAGAATGGCACCAGTGAGACAGGAAGAGAGATGTAGGAAGACTGGAACATCCCAAAATCAACTCTGCAGTGGCGAGTGAAGGGAGCTGTAATAGGCTATCAGCACATTTCTGGAAGTAAGTCCTTCATTCCCAAATAAGATGAGATCCAGCTATCGGAGCTAGTCAAGGATCTGAGTAAGAATGGGTTCCCAATGAGAAAACCTGAGATACAAGTTCTCGCTGCCCAATTTGCAGAAGCCAATGGAATTAAAGGCCTTGCTCCTGGAAAGGCAGGTCACTACTGGTTTCAAGGCTTTTTAAGGAGAAACCCAGGTCTCAGTATGAGGAAGCTGGAGGCACTCTCTTCTGCCCGAGCAGCCTGCTTCAACCTTGTTTCTGTGCAAAGATAGTTCACTTCTTACAGCTAAATTATCACTGAGCTTGGGATCCAGCACCTCCCAGGACATATCTGGAATTGTGATGAAACAGGCCTACAGGACCACTTCCTGTTCACAAGAGTTGTGGCTAAAGTAGGATCACCATGCTATGAAATCACAGCTAATGAAAGGGGAGAAACATCTACAATGCTAGCGAGTCTCAATGCAGCAGGAGACTATGGGCCTCAGCTTCCTCATCCAAACCCTTCTTCAAGTCATAGCCCAGGTTCTTCTCCAAGCCCTTGTCCAGGTAATACTTTGTTATTCCCTTTTACAAACCCTCCTCAATGCTTGGTGAAGAGCACCCCATGCTTTGTTGACCTGGTAGATATACCCATCCATGAGCGTGCTACCACAAGTAAGAGGTCAAAACCCCCAAGCTTCCACCTCACAAGTGACACACATTTTGAATACGTGGCAAGCAAGACCAAAGGAAAAGGAAAGCAAACAACCCAAAAAGCAAAATGCCAAAAAGCCCAGAGGAAAGAAGACACTTGTGTGGTTTGTTTGCAGCAATATGGGAACACAGAGGACCCTAAAAAAGCAGAGGAATGGATCTCCTGTGCCATCTGTCAGCAGTGGTTTCATGACTTCTGTGGAGAAGATAATGGAGTCATCGATGATGGCAACTCCTTCACCTGTCTGTTTTTGGTCTGATGGATAAGGGATAATTTTATCTTCTTCAGTTAAATGTGTTTGACGGTTAATTGGAGATGAGGGACTGTTGTGTTTTCTGTGGAGTTCGGTCATTTGTGAGATTTTGTTTAATCAAATGTTTATAAATATATAAAAGTGTATACATGTTGCAAATAACACTTATGGAGAAACGTTTGAGGTTTAGCAGGTTATAGTGTAGTGCCCCTTTAAGAGAGGAGTGTCCTGTGAGAAACATGTGACCGGTGTTTACTATAAAAAGGAAGTGCAAGATTCATTTAATTTGTAATGACTTTCAAACCGGTGCAGCCACTTGGTAAGCTCTTAATTTCAAATGTTTTCTTGTCTGCTTTATGATGATGATGATGATGATGATGATGATGATGATGATGATGATGATGATGATGATGATGATGATGATGATGATGATTATTATTATTATTATTGTTATTATAGTATTAATATCATTATATATTTGTATTTTGACTAATGTTATTTATTGTTGCTTATTGTTATTGGGATATTGAGGTAATGAACTGGGGCTGTTTGTATGTATGAAAATTGAAACGTTGCATTTTCTGTTTTTCCAGGTTTATTACCTGGTTATCCTTTGTGAAAAAATAAACAAACAAATGTGGAATACTGAGTAATATCCTTTGTACACTGGGTTGCCCTTTCCGTGGGAAGAAAAACGGAACAGGGACAGTTCATCCAAGGTTTTGAATCAGTTTCCATAAATGTTTTTAATGAAGTTAGGACCTGAATGTTTTTTTCACTTCAGTGAAATGTTTTCAATGGCTTTTAGACTTCAAGCCTTCAAGGGGGAGAGAACAAGGAACTTTGGGGTGGGGAGTGGGTGGGTGTTTGGCGTTAAACATGTCCAGTGAAATTTTGAGGTAAAAATTTAATGTTCAATGAAATATGGGGGAGATAATTAAATGTGTGAAATTAAATTTGAAGGTGGGAACGAACTGTTCAATGAAATATGAATGTGAGAATGAAATGCTAAATTAAATTTGAGAGTGAGAATTAAATGTCCAATAAAATTTGGGGAAGAGAATGCAATTTGTTCAATGAAATTAGTTAAAAAATGGTTATAATACATTTGAAAATAAATAAAAAATGAGTCTTAATGATGAAAAAATATTATAATATCCCAATAATAATGTCCACATAATATCTGCATGATATTTTAAAACATTAAACTATGAACTGACTTTTGCAATAAATATGTTCACTAGCCTAAATGAATGATAATATTTGCTGTCCCAATCACCCAAACGTTGTGTCCCAATCACCCAAATGTTACCAAAAAAAATAGTTTTGGCTCAGTTTACATAAAAGTGTACTTCACACATCCTTTCATTATGATATAACATTGTTTCCTCTTCAAATGGGTAGTTAATATCTTCAGTATTACAGAAATATATAATGTGTTGGGCTGATCCTTTAAGTTCATGGAAAGAAACCTTGCACATGGTAGAATTTCAAAAAATGTCCCAATCACCCTTAATTCACCCCTATATCATGTTATTATAAACCTAATAAATTGACCTTGTTTTTAATGGAGTCACTTATGTTCATTAAAGGCTGTATTTATTTGATCAAAATACAGAAAAATAAAACCATTAATATTGTGAACGCTTAGGCTATTGCTATTTTAAATGTATTCCTGTAAAGCAAAGCTGAATTTTAAGCATCATTACTCCAGTCTTCAGTGTCACATGATCCTTCAGAAATCATTCTAATATTATGATTTATTATCAGTGTTGAAACTGTTGTGCTGCTTAATTTTTTGGAACCTTTTTTCTATGATTCTTTGATTAGGCTAATAAAAAGTTAAAAAGAACCGCATTAATTAAAATTATAAATATTTTCTAACAATATAAGTCTTTACTGTCGCTTTTTATCCATTTAAAATGTTTACTGAATAAAAATATGAATAATAAATAAATAAATAAATAAATAAGAAAAAATGTACTGACCCCAAACTTTTGAATAGTAGTGTATATTGTAACACAAAATTTATATTTTGAATAAACACTGTTCTTTTTAACTTTTTATTTCTCAAAGAATCCTGAAAAATATCACAGGTCCCAAAATATATTGTTTGGGGTTTCAGAGAGGGGTGGAGTGATGTGAGTTCAGGGCTCTCACAGCCTGGGGGAAAAAGCTATGGGGGCAGTCTGGCGGAATGGATTCTGATGCTCCGGTACCGTCTTCCTGATGGTAGGAGCTGGAAGAGACTGTGGGGAGGGATGGGTGGGTTCCTTCACGATACTATTTGCTTTGCTGGAGCATCGTGTAAGGAAAATATCCAGGATGGAGGGGAGAGTGGCACCGATGGGTCTTTCGGTCTGCTGCACTACAGTTCCCGTACTAGACAGTGATGCAGCTGGTCAGCACACTCTCAATGGTTCCCCTGTAGAAAGTGGTGAGGATGGGTGGAGGGAGACTTGCTCTTTTCAGCCGGCGGAGAAAGTAATAATAATAATAATAATAATAATAATACATTTTATTTATAAAGCACTTTACATTTTTAAGGAAAATCTCAAAGTGCTACAAAAGTGTCGTGATAAAATAAAACAGTTAATTAAGCAATTAGGAAACTCAATTAAAAACAAATACCAACTAAGATTAACACAATTTGAACACTAAAAGAAACATAAAAATTGAAAGACCCTTTTTTAAAAAACAACAGTCATTTGTGAAGCCCTCAGATGTTCAAGAAGGGACATTGAAGGACTTTTTAAAAAGGTACGTTTTTAAACTATTTTTAAAACCATCAGTCGTTTGTGGAGCCCTCAGATGTTCAGGGAGGGCATTCACAGGCGAGGGGCGGCGGCACAAAAGGCTCTGTCTCCAATTGTGCGGGTCTTGGTCCTTGGAGGAAGGAGCCGGTGAGTGTTTGTGGAATGGAGAGAACGTGCTGCGATCTGTAGAGTAAGGAGTTCTTTAAGGTAGGAGGGAGCATTTCCATGGATACACTGATGTGTGAGGAGAAAGACTTTATATTCGATCCGGGCAGAAATTGGAAACCAATGTAGAGATTGAAGAATTGGAGTGATGTGTTCGTATTTACGCACCCTCATCAGAATCCTGGCAGCACTGTTCTGTATATACTGGAGCTTCTGGATGCTCTTGTCGGGAATCCCAATGAGCAGAGCATTACAGTAGTCCAGTCTGGAGGAGACAAAGGCGTGGACGAGTTTTTCTGCATCATGTAAGGTGAGTGAGGGGCGGAGTCTGGCTATATTCCTGAGGTGATGAAAAGATGTTTGATATGGGCCTCAAAGTTTAGAAGAGGGTCAAACCTGATGCCAAGATTTGTAACTACTGTTGATAGGGGAATGTGCTGCCCTGAAAATGTAATACAGTTTATGGTGGATGTTCTAGTCTGATGAGGGGAACCAATAAGAATAGCTTCTGTTTTTGAACTGTTCAACTGGAGAAAGTTTTGATTCATCCACTCCCTTATCTCCTCCAGACAGGCAAGTGAGTGTGGTTAGAGTTGTTGAAAATGATGACGGATGAATATCACTTTTCATATATAATTGTGTATCATCAGCATAACAATGAAAAGAAATTCCCAAGCAGCTGATGACTTTACCAAGAGGGAGCATGTAGAGAATAAATAAAATGGGTCCAAGAACTGACCCTTGTGGTACCCCACAGTCAACAGCATGTGAACGGGACCTTGAGCTTCCCATCGCCACAGATTCAGATCTGTCTGTGAGGTATGACTCAAACCAGCGCAGAACGGTGTTATTAAGTCCAATAGAATGGTGTAGTCGGTTGAGAAGTATACCATGGTCAACGGTGTCAAACGCTGCAGAAAGGTCCAGAAGGACAAGGAGGGATGGTGAACCAGCATCAGCTGTCATCAGCAGGTCGTTTGTAACTCTCACTAACGCCGGCTTCACACTGCAAGCGTAAGCAGGGCGTAAGCAGCGCAGAAGTGGTGCGTATGCAGAGCAGGAGCAGCGCGCGCCCATTGCCCTTTCACACCGGTAGCGTTTGCAGCGCGCGGCTGAACAGCGTCTTCTGTACAGAATGGGCAAATTCGAATCTAATTTTAAATACAATTGGTCTTGATGTATTATTAGAATAGTTTATATTACTGTATTTGTTTTATTTACACTGTACATGTGCATCTGTGTTTATGTGCAGTACGTATTGTAGATAGAAGAAAGGCAATTGCGCTGTATTTGTTACTACGAAGATTACGAAGAAGGATACGACGTAGATTTTGGGTGCCCCCAGGCAACGGAACTGCAAAAAAACAATAACTGACCATAGCAGAAATGTTATAGTTATTTTATACATAGTGTTTATATTGAATATGGTCAATATTTTAAAGGTTTGTACTTGTAACCAGAAGTTTATTTTTGCACATATATACTGTTAGCTGCTGTTCTTTATGTTTGTTTGTATTGATTGTTATTTACAGATTGTAAAAAGTTGTACTGATTGGACAGATTGTACTTTTTGTCTTTCAAAAAAAAAAAACATAAAAAAATTACGTACCATCTGCCAACGCAAAATGACTAGTCCTTTGTAAAAAAAACACATGAATTTTAGGAGAATGACATGCCTTTGAAGTTTTGGTCAAAAGATTACATCTACAATGTTGACATTTTGCATCTTTATTCAACATTTAACATTTATTAGCAAACCTCTTCATAATGCCTGCTGACGAATGCTTATTTAATAATGAAGCAATATCTGATAAACATACTCATAAACCGCAGATTTACAAGCAATCTCCATGCTAACATCTTCAACATGCATCGTAAATGTCTTTATTAACACTGTGTAAACGTTTTAATAGGGATATTAGCAAACACACGAAAACACACTTTCAAACAAGTCACCCACATCATAGACTTATTTGGTGTAGCTACATGTGTAATATTTATGTGACGTATTTGAATATGTATTTATTCGTTTGTCAATTCGTGTTTTCCACTTCTACGATGAGACGAGTGTCGTCCCATTATGTCATCTTCCAGGTGTACTCTGAAGACCCTCGCCTGGCTACACCGGCGCTGTCACGCGCGTTTGTTGATGATGCCTGTTGTCAGCATGACATCTGCTTCTATGCCAACATATAGGCCTATAAACTACACAATATATATATTACAACTTGCTACGAAATTGTTGAACTTCATGGTTAACTGTTTAAAATACATTACATCCCATTTACAAACGTTATATATGTTTTTGTTTGAGTGTCGATCATAAATAATGTCCTGTCACTTTAATTGAGCGTAAGCGGCGCAGCAAAAAAAATAGACTCGGCGCCGAACGATCGCGGCACTGCCGCTCCTGCTCTGCTCCTGACGCTGCCCGCGCGCCCCTGCGTGCTATGTGAACGCTCTCATCCGTTAACATGGGCGCCGAAAAAAATACGCGCTGCTTACGCCCTGCTTACGCTTGCAGTGTGAAGCCGGCGTAAGGCTGTTTCTGTGCTATGAGCAGAACGGAAACCAGACTGAAACTTTTAAAAAATGTTGTTGCATTTGAGATGGTCCTGAAGGTGTCTGGCAACAACTTTCTCCAGAACCTTGGAAAGAAATGGCAGGTTGGATATGGGCCTATAATTAGCAAGTGTTTGAGGATCAAAAGTAGATTTCTCGAGTAGTGGTCTGATTATTGCCGTTTTTAAAGCAGATGGTACATGACCAGATTGAAGAGATTGGTTTATTATCATGGTGATAAGGGAACTGATGGCAGAAATATTTGCTTTCACCAAAGCTGTAGGAAAGGGGTCGAGGGCACAAGAGGAAGATCCCATCCCCCTAATAGTATCCCCAACCTCAAGTTGAGTGATTTCTGGAAAACAGCAGAGCAGTCTCGAAACACCAGACTGCAGATCAGCAGTTGGAACAGACGAGGAGGAGGGGACAGAGAAGGAGGAGCGAATTTTGGCATTTTTTGTTCTAAAAAATGTCATACAAATATTACATTGTTCTTCCGTGGCTCCTGTGAGTGGAGCAACTTGAGGTTTAAGCAGATGATTTATGGTAGAGAACAACTTTTTAGAATTGCCAGAACTATTTTGAATGATATTTGAATAGTACTGTGACCGTGCTTCTTTGATGGACTTTGAATAAGCTTTTTGGTGGTCCCGATAAGCCAGTTTATAAACAGTAAGTCCAGAGGCTTTGTACTACCGCTCAAGGGCACGACCAGCAGCCTTCATTTTCCGCAGGTCACTTCTGAACCAAGTAGCTGAACGGTGAAGGATTACAAATTTTATTTTAAATGTTTAATTTAGATACACTTCCTGACTAAAGAAAGTGTCAGGAAATACAGATGTTTGAGAGCGTTTCCTGACCATTTGAGCTCGAGACAACGGTGCCTTTTGTCTCTTATGTTAATGGTAAGATCAAGGAGTCAGATTCAACCTTTGTTAGGTTTATTGGACCACGGGAAGGTTCCTGTAATTAACTAACGCCTCCCTCAGATGTTTGCTTTGTTTGATGTTTGTCTCCACCTCTAAGAATCCCTCCTCCAATTCTGTCTATAAGATACCCTGTGAAAATGACTTAGATGAGATCTTCGATGACTGCAGATAACAACACATGTCATAGAATAAAGAAATTCTGCTGACGATCGAATCCGAAGTCTCCTGGTCTTCTCTTCTGAGTTTTCTACTTTAGAAGAACAGAGTTTTCAACAGATGGTGCCGTGACCCGGATAGAGTTCCAGCTTCCTCACCTAAAAAAACTTCAAGCTCAAACAAAGATCTGCATCTTTTGGAATCCAGCGAAACTTCAAGCTCAACAAGGATTCCCAGACTGAATTTTTCTCTCAAACCAAGTGTGGTGAGTGGCTGTTCTCTAATCCAAAAGAACCTAAGACCAGTGTATCCTCTGTGCCGTCAGAGAAGAGTTAACATACATCTGTAGGGTTTTGTTTAACTAAAAGTTATCCTCTGTTCAGGCAGGGAAGGTTAGCATTTCATGCTAATAATTTTTTTTTATCCTCTGTTTTCAGACAGGGAAGAGTTTATCCTCTGTTCTTGTAGGCAGGGAAGGTTATCCTCTGTTTTCAGGCAGGGAAGGTTGGCATTACGTGCTAATTTTTGGTTTATCCTCTGTTCTTTCAGGCAGGGAAGGTTAGCATTACGTGCTAATTTTTGGTTTATCCTCTGTTCTTTCAGGCAGGGAAGGTTAGCATTACGTGCTAATTTTTGGTTTATCCTCTGTTCAGGCAGGGAAGATTTAGCATTACGTGCTAATATTTGTTATCCTCTGTTCAGGCAGGGAAGATTTAGCATTACGTGCTAATATTTGTTATCCTCTGTTCAGGCAGGGAAGATTTAGCATTACGTGCTAATATTTGTTATCCTCTGTTCAGGCAGGGAAGATTTAGCATTACGTGCTAATATTTGTTATCCTCTGTTTTGGCAGGGAAGAATTGGTTATCCTCTGTTCATGCAGGAAGATTAGCGTAAAGTGCTAGTGAATTGTGTTATCCTCTGCTTTGCCAGGGAAGGTTAACAATAGTTGATCTGTGTTAACAAGTGTACCCTCTGTTGATCAGAGAAGTTTTAGTGTTTTGATTGTGTGATAACAAAGAAACTCACAAAATGTTTAGAAAGAATGCTAGACTGATCCCCACAACTGAAAAAGGTGGTCTAGCGACTCCTTGTGGTCAGATAGCGAATTCAAATCACTTTTAGGAGTGCAAATGAACATAATAGTCACTGAGAAAGTTAGACAAGAACTAACTCAGAAATATGAGATCCATCCAGACAAGACTTGGTCTGTAGATGAGTGTAAAAGGTACTGGGAGCATGTAAAGAACAATGTGAAAGGCATTATCTGTTGTCACAGAGAATTCAGTGTAACGCTAGCGACACAACAGTCTCAGCGTATTTCAGAGCTAGAGAAACAGAACAATGAACTCCGTGCTAGAATATACACTTTGACCAAGAAATTGAACCTCAAGAAAGAGGCAAAACTGATGTGGAAGTAAGTCAGCCTGATAACATTTACCCTGATTTACAAGCGTTTTTTGAAACAGATGTAGCTCCAATCAGTAACTGATGTGCCTGTAAATTCCTTCAATGTGTGTGGTGTGAGGAGGAGATCTCAGGGGATTGAGGAAACTGATAGTGTTCCTCTCAATTCTTCTGTGGTGCAAATACAAACTGTTGCCAAAGCTTTAGGTCCTAAAGATATAGAGAGACTATCTCAAAGTTTACCAGCAGCACGCACATTTTCTGAATTTAGAAGAACATTGATCAGTAAAATGCGTCTTTATGACATGTCGTTGACAGAAGTCACGCAGCTGATGTCACAAATACTAACTGAATCTGAATTCAACAGTTTTGAATCTGCTGTCACTTCTGAACTGCGAAATGCCAGTAAGGGTGATTTAAGAGAAGGTATTTTGAAAATCCTAAAGAATATCTTAGGACCCAAAATAGATTGGTCTAGAATTACTACCTGTGTGCAAAGGAAAGAAGAAACTGTGAGTGAATATACTGAGAGATTTTGTCAGTCAGCTGTAATCTACAGTGGAATTGTTGATGACCCTGAAAGTGTGTTAGATGACAAGGGACCCTTGGTTCGTATCTGGTCAGATGGCCTTGTAGCCGAATACAGAAAAGCTTTACCATTCTTAGATCTAACTTGGTCTAACAGAACTCTCAGAAGTAACCTAGACAGGTTAACTACATGGGAAAGAGATGCTGATGTCAAAGCAAAAGTAAGAGTAGCAGCAGCTACGTTTAACACAACGAAACAAGACAATAGATGGTCTAAAAGAGAAAGCAAATGCAAATACTGTGAAAAATTTGGACATTGGGAGAAAGAGTGTAGGAAGAAGTTGCAAGATAGTAAAAGAAATGCTATGCATAATTCTGCTCCTTCTCAGCCTGCACACAACCCTGAAGTAGTTCCGCCAGTGACCACTGAAACTATAGGACAGTTAGTTCAGGCTCTTCTAAGAGCACAACAAGACCAGGAAAAACTAATTATTGGGGCTGTGAGTAGCTACCTTTCCCTGTAATCCAACACAATGACCAAAGAATTTTTGTGAAAGGTAGCATAAAAGAGAAGTTAGCAACTCTCACAGCCCCGAATATTGTTATACAGCTGCACCAGTCACGAACCCATCCTCATGTATGATGTCTGCAATGACTGAATTTGTGTTAGAGGATGAAGGCGAAATGACTCATGATTGTGTTACGCTTACATATGCAGCGACAAGTGAAATAGCAGAAACTCCCATAGAGAACGCAGAATTGGAGTTGTTTGTTGATGGTTCAGCTCAAGTTATTGAAGGTAACAGACGAGCAGGATATGCAGTAACTTCCACCACTGAAGTAGTTGCTTCAGGTCGTCTTTCAGATCATTTTTCAGCTCAAGCTGCAGAACTAGTAGCCTTAACTAGAGCATGCACGCTAGCTTCAGGATCGGTTGCAAATATCTACACAGATTCCAGGTATGCTTTTGGGGTAATTCATGATTTTGGTGTCATTTGGCAAACCAGAAAATTTCTAACTTCTGCTGGATCCCCATTAAGCATGCTGGATTAGTGAAAGATTTAATGTTTGCCATGAAACTCCCAAAGAAATTAGCAGTGATCAAAGTGAAAGCACATCTCACAACTAATACTATGGAAGCTAAAGGTAATGCTCTTGCTGATGTAGGCTAAACAGGCTTGTTTCTATGCAACTGTACAAGTGTGTTCAGGTAGTACAGCACAGAAGATAATTCTACCTCCTGAATCAATCGTTGATCTGTATAAAGACGTTCCTCTATATGAAGCATGGACATGGTTAGACAAAGGAGCCACTGTGGATTCATCCGCTGCTGGACCAAAGGGGAAAGTATGTTGCTCCCGAATCACTGTTGCCATATTTGGCTCAACAAATACACAGTTTGGGTCATAGTGGTCCAGCAACGATGAATCACAGGTTCTCAAATCAATGGTGGAATCCAAAATTCAGAAACGCAGCCACTGAAACAGTCAAGAGATGTGTTACATGTCAGAAAAATAATGATGTACCAGCAACCATTACACCAGCAGCACATACCCCAGCTCCACCAGGGCCATTTCGTCACCTGCAAGTTGATTACATATCGTTGCCCCCTTGTAAAGGAAAAACTGACGTTTTGGTAGTAATAGACAAGTTCTCAAGATGGGTAGAAGCTTATCCAACAGGGCGCGCTACAGCTGCACACACTGCTAAATGTCTTGTCACTGATTTCATTCCCAGATGGGGATTACCAGATTGCATTGACTCAGATCAAGGTACCCACTTCACAGGACAGGTAGTCAAGGAAGTGTCTAGAATGTTGAAGATTAAGTGGAACCTTCACTGCCCCTATAGGCCACAAGCATCAGGACAGGTTGAACGATCAAACAGAACAATCAAAACCAGGCTAAGCAAAATGCATCAGGAAGGAGTACCATGGGTTGAAGCACTGCCCGCAGTACTGTGTAGTATGAGAGCATCACCTAACAGATCAGTAGGACTGAGCCCACATGAGATTATTACTGACCCAATGCAGATGCCAGGTGTGATTGATCTTAGAAATGCTGATGTGCACATTGCTTCTGATGCCCTGATCGCTTACTGTGAAAACCTCACAAAGGCAGTGCAGAGAGAGAGTTGAGTCGTGTTGGCAGACTCCACCAGAAGGTGGACACACAATCGTCCCAGGTCAATGGGTCATGATAAAGACATTCAAAAACAAGCCATTAGAGCCTAAGTGGTACGGACCACATCAAGTGATGTTGATTACAGCAGCTGCAGTATTGTGTCAGGAAGGAAAACTTGGACTCATGTGTCACATATTAAGGTTGTTCCTCCCCCTGCAGGGATAGGATAGGGCAGACACAAGAACCAGTGAGGAGCCCAGGGAAGAACCGAAAGCAACAGGCTTCGGGGGCCAACCCTGAGGTGAAGATTTCCTCATAGGCCTTTCCTCCATTAGTCCATCCTTTCCTCACTGTTCTTTAGGTGTCGCAGGAATTGAGAAATAGGGAAAGAAGGAACAACCATAGCAGACTATATTTTGAACAGAGGATACAACCCTAATGTATGCAGACTCTACAAATACTGCTCTGTGCCGTTAGTTCTCTCTTGTTTGTGTTTCTTTCTTCCTCTGTGCAGATACCATTTGATGGCTGTCCTGAGATCCATATGCACCACCCTTCTCACCTGCGGATAAAGCCACAACCTCTAGAAAACAACCAGACCCATTGCCAACTATCACACAAGAAAGAAAGAAGAAAGAAGAAAAAAAATACACAACGCAGAGACTCACATACGATCTTTCAGCAAAACTAATTGCATGTTTTGTTTCTGTGTCAGCATGCAATTACATATAAGCAACACAGAACATGTACACTGTGCCTGTAACGATTACAAGTTACAAGAATTAACTTTTAAGTGTCTAAATTTGTATTTTTGTGAGAGTTATTAGAACTCTCAAAGAGGGATTGAAGGATTACAAATTTTATTTTAAATGTTTAATTTAGATACACTTCCTGACTAAAGAAAGTGTCAGGAAATACAGATGTTTGAGAGCGTTTCCTGACCATTTGAGCTCGAGACAACGGTGCCTTTTGTCTCTTATGTTAATGGTAAGATCAAGGAGTCAGATTCAACCTTTGTTAGGTTTATTGGACCACGGAAGGTTCCTGTAATTAACTAACGCCTCCTCAGATGTTTGCTTTGTTTGATGTTTGTCTCCACCTCTAAGAATCCCTCCTCCAATTCTGTCTATAAGATACCCTGTGAAAATGACTTAGATGAGATCTTCGATGACTGCAGATAACAACACATGTCATAGAATAAAGAAATTCTGCTGACGATCGAATCCGAAGTCTCCTGGTCTTCTCTTCTGAGTTTTCTACTTTAGAAGAACAGAGTTTTCAACAACGGGAAAACATAACTGTTCTGACTTTGATGGGTGCATGGGAATCCAAAATACTGCTCAATGTCTTATTGTAAAATTCCACAGATTCAGTGGCCGATGAGAAATCTGCAGATTTAAGATGTTGAAGGCTTACAGACAGGTCTTCTGTGTTTATGTTCTTCAGGTTTCTGAAACGTATTTCACGTTTGTGCTTGATATAGGAAGACAATAAAGGCAGCTCCATAGAAATAACCTTATGGTCAGATACACCCAGATCATACACACATGGTGCACTTAGGGGAGCAGACTCAGTGATGACCAGATCAAGAGTGTTCCCCTTGGTGTGTGTGGGAACATCAACATATTGTCTGAGGTTTAAGCAGTCCAATAACTGCAAGAATTCTGTAGCAAAATGGCAAGAGGGATTATTAACATGAATGTTAAAATCTCCAAGTATTACTATATTGGAAGAGGTTGCACAAAATTTGAAAGCAGATTGTACAACTCTGAAATGAAACATGAATTTGACTTGGGTGGCCGGTAAATTAGTAGTACTGTCAATGGGAGAGAAGGCTTACGATTAAAATTAAATGCCAGACATTCAAAGGTATACAGCTCAGGGAGGGCCAGAGGGGACAAATCTAACTGACCGCGGTAAATAACAGCCAAGCCACCACCACGGCCAGTGCTACGAGCTTTTTGAAGATAACAATAGCCAGAAGGACAGGTCTCATTTAAAACAGAAAAAAACATCTGGTTGATGCCAGGTTTCTGTGAGGCACATTATGTCCAAACCTTTGTCCTGAATATGATCATGTATAAAACATGATTTGTTTGTGAGGGATTGTGTATTAAACAATTCAATTTTAATATTGGACAAAGCAATGAGTCTTTGTACTGGTCGAAGTAGGCTAAAATCCACTCCACGTTTTCTGTCTATTTTCATGTGTGACGCTGTTGCAGTATCTCCAGTGCTATTAGTCCACAGAGTGTCAGTGTTCTGATGACGTGGAAGAGATGCGACAGGGCACACAGCTGCCCAGATGGAAGGGATGGTGTTACCAGACCGGGAGTGAACAAACTTTCGCCGAAAGCTTCTGTGGATGTAACGGGGCCGACGTAGGAGTCCAAGTTCTTTAATGACTGATATACATAATGGAGTGTTATAGTTGTTATATTCCATCAGTCGAGTGGCCGAGTAGATCATTATGCCGGTCAAACGGGCTCCACATCTGTTGTTAGCCGCAAGCCACAGAGGCAATATGCAGAGCAAGAAGAGAACTCGGCACCAAGAAATCATCCGTGACGCAGCTGGAGAAATCGAGACCAAAAGATGTGGATCGCGGTGAACACCACGAGGAGCTGTGAGCGCTGATGATGCAAGCAGAGCTAAGAGAAGCCGTGGCTGGTTAGCTACACAGCTAGCCGCAGACACTTGCTACCAACCGCTAACAGCCAGGTGAAGTCATCAGAGTCGATAAGATCCATACGAACCAGTTATTATTCTGACGGATTTTGCTGATTACAGTCATTCAGATAGCTTTATAACTACCATAACAATTGAAACTCGAGTGGAAAAGCGGCGAACAGACAACGCCAGCGTCCTCTCTCACTCTCCACGTATGACTCTTAAGAAAGAAAGTGTAGGTGCTGTTGTGCCTTCTTGGAGAGTGACATGGTGTTGGTGGTCCAGGTGAGATCCTCTGTGCCCCCAGCAATTTAGTGCTGCTGACTCTCTCCACAGTCGAGCTGTCGATGGTCAGTGGGGGGTGGTCAACAGAGTTTCTCCTGAAGTCCATCACAACCTCCTTTGTCTTCCCCACATTGAGGGACAGTTTGTTAGCACCACACCATTCAGCCAGCTGTGCTATTTCCTCTATGTAGTGCGTTTCATTATTGTTGCTGATGAGACCTCCCACTGATGTGTCATCTGCAAACTTGATGATGTGGTTGGAGCTGAACTTGGCAGTGCAGTCGTGGGTCAGCAGCTTGAAGAGCAGGGCTGAGCACACAGCCCTGTGGGGCACCTGTGCTCAGTGTGGTAGTGCTCGAGGTGTTGTGGCCGACACGAACTTAGGTCTTCCGGTTAAAAGTCCAGGATCCAGTTACAGAGGAATTATTGAGGCCCAGCAGGCTTAATTTATTGATGAGCTGCTGTGGGATTATTGTGTTGAATGCTGAGCTGAAGTCGATGAGCAGGATTCTAACATAGGAGTCTTTATTTTCAAGGTGGGTAAGAGCCAGGTGAAGGGTGGAGGAAATTGCTTCATCCATAGAGCGGTTTGGGCGGTATGCAAACTGGAGCGGATCGAGTGTGTTGGGAGGCTGGTTTTGATGTTGTGCATGACTATCTCTCAAAGCACTTCATTATGATTGGAGTCAGTGCTATGGGACGGTAGTCGTTGAGACAGGACACAGGTGATTTATTTGGTACCGGTATGATTGTCGTGGATTTGAGACATGTGGGGATGACTGCCTGGCTCAGCGAGGTGTTGAAGATATCTGTTAGGACATCTGTCAGCTGTTCAGCACAGTCTTTCAGTACGCAGCCAGGTATATTGTCAGGACCCACAGCCTTGCGTGGGTTAATCCTAGATGGGGTCTTCCTTACATCGGCTGGACAGACAGAGTGCCTGGTCATTGGGAGGTGTGGGCGGTTTTTGTGCAGGTGTGTCTTTCTGCATTTCAAACCGTGAATAAAAGTGGTTGAGTGCATCTGGGAGGGATGTGTCGTCGTTACAGGCCTGTGGCGGGGGCTTGTAGTCAGTGATGGTCTGAATGGCTTGCCACAGGCTCCATGAGTCTCTGCTGTCTGTGAAATGATTATTGATTTTTTTGGCATATGACCGTTTTGCATTTTTGATGCCACAGGACAGATTGGCTCTTGCTGTTTTGAAGGCTGCTTTATCTCCTGATCTGAACACTTCATCTCTGGTTTTTAGCAGCACACGAACCTCTGCTGTCATCCATGGCTTCCGGTTTGCACGTGTGGTGATGGTCTTGGTGACTGTCACATCATCAATGCAGTTTTTGATGTTACATAATCAATGCAGTTTTTGATGATTCTGTGTCATCAGAGAACTTCAATACATACAGTATGTTTACAATGACAGATTTACAATCATCTGTATACAAAGTAAAAAGAAAAAGTGAACTCACACACCCATGAGGCGCTCCTGAATAAGTAACAATTGAATTTGAATATGTCTGATTAACTTTAACTATCTTTGATCTACCTATTAAAAATTAATAATACCAACTAATCAAATAAGGGTTTACTTGTATTTGAATAATTTTTGTCAGTAGAAGCTCCGGCTGTATTGTATTGAATACAGACGTGAAGTCCAAAAAGAGGGCCTGAGCTATAGTTTTAGGCTTAACGAGATGTTTCAGGATCAAAGGTAACAATGTTACTACTACAACATAATTGCTACAATATTGCTTATATGCAAACTGACAAGTGTCTAAATTACCCTCTACTGACTTTAGGAGTTGTTCTACCACGAAAAACTACTCTAAAGTTTTCATAATAATGGGAGTTAAGGCTATGGGCTGAAAATCACTTAATTCCTCTGCCTCAGACTTCTTTGGAAGAGGTATTACATGTGAAGTCTTCCACATATCAGGGATAACATGAGTACCTAAGGACCTCTGAAAAATAGGTTGCAATACAGGTGCAAGCTCATCTGAAATAAAAATTCAGAATGAATGCACTAAGATGTTCTGGTCCTGTAGCCTTCCTCTGGTGTAATTGTTTAAAAGTACTCCTCACGTGTAAGATCAATTCTGTCTGAACACTCTGGTCTGACCGAAATAA
Organism: Gymnocypris eckloni scoliostomus; assembly: GCA_027564155.1. Lineage (NCBI taxonomy): Eukaryota > Metazoa > Chordata > Actinopteri > Cypriniformes > Cyprinidae > Gymnocypris > Gymnocypris eckloni. Next base: position 27,116 of record JAJHNS010000097.1, read on the forward strand.
TTATACTCGTACTCCGATCTAAAATATTCTCTTAATTTAACCTGGAGAAAACTGTATTCAACTAATTTGCAAACTCAATCTCATCATCTACTACTAATAACTTCTGTGTAGCTGATAATCCAGTCATTCCCGTAATGGTATCCCATACCTGTCTCACACGATTACTTTTAAAAGCCTTTTCCAATTTTGACCTATATGCCATCTTTGCCTCTCGTATTTTCCCCTTAACTCCTTTTCTAGACACTTTATTTGTTTTGTATCATTCTTCTTAAAGGCAATCTTTTTCAAATTCATCACCTGCTTAACATCTTTAGTTATATACATCTTTTATTTGGATATATTTGTATCTCCTTAGCTGGCATCACTGATTGCGCACATAAATCTATATAGTCTGTTATAACTGTAGATATTTAATTTAGGGAGCCATGGTAAAACACCTCCCACATAGTACAGTCAAAACATAATTTAAGTTGTTCTATGTTTTTAGAAGACCAAACTCTGATAACTTTTTTCTTAGGTTCTCAGGTTTTTTTTTTCTCAGTTTCTCAGGTTTCTCAATTACTCACCCTCATGTCATTTCAATCCTGTATCTTACAGGATCCACTAATTATCCAGATAATTTGTGTTCTGAAGATGGACCGGAGATCTCTGATTTGTTGAATTCCACAGGATTCCACTGGGAGACGCGTGTGTCGCGTTCTTTAACATTCCACCTGAAAACAAAGATGGCGTTTCGCCCAAACCCCCTCACGAAAAAAGAAAGCCGTCATGTTTACAACTGTGACGACAAACGCTAATCAGGATCAAATAAACACTGGATTTTCAAGAAATATGAGAAATATTTAAAGTTGGCGGCATAGAATCTTTAAATACGTCAGAGAGTTTTACACACTGGTCTGTTATTATCGCGAGATTTACACACCCCGAAACATGACGCTGAACGGGACTGTGATTGGTTGTTTGACATGTCGGTTAAATGGCCTCATGGGCGGGCCTTGGCCAATGAAAGTTGACATCTATCCCAGACCTTCAGCCATCAGTCTGAAGGTCTGGCTATGCCAGACTAAATATAGACTAACCCAGATTTTGGGTTAAAAATGGTATGTAAACATTTAAACCAACAGCTCGTTTAGTCCATATTTGACCCAAAGTTGGGTTGAAACAACCCAGCATTATTTATAATATATGTCTACGGAATTATTTTTAATAGATATAAATATTAACTCAAATGCAATGTGTGTAAGTATTGTGTTAGTGACCACAACAGGGATATTAGTGACGGGACACTATACTGTAAAAGCACCATACTGGATGAAATGTCAAACCGAGGTCCTGACTCTGTGGTCATTAAACATATCAGGAGTAGGGGTGTAACCCCGGCATCCTGGCAAAATTTCCCCATTGGCCTTTGACCATCATGGCCTCCTAGTGATCCCCATACACTGATTGGCTTCATCACTTCATCTCCTCTCCACCAATAAGCTGGTGTGTGGTTGGCGTTCTGGCGCAATATGGCTGTCGACGAATCATTCAGGTGGATGCTGCACATTGGTGGTGGATGAGGAGATTCCCCCTTCTATGTAAAGTGCTTTGAGTACCCAGAAAAGTGCTATATAAATGTAACAAATTATTTTAATTATTATTAATGTCCAATGTACTCCTAGGTGTAAACCACTGTGAGAGGAAGGTATCTCGCTGTGCCAGTGTAAAAAACCTTACTTTGGAAGACCTGTTGACCTTGATGGAGAGTTTACCTGGGGAGAAAGTGAACGAGGAGGATGTTCGAGCCCTGGTCCACTCCTGTCCCTCACAACGTTTCCTCCTGCAGCTCCTACACCTGTGGAAGATTCAAAATGGAGGTCAGGACCTGGCCAAAGCTTTATCTTACAGTCTCCGCAAACTACAATTGAAAGGTGCTCGCCGACCACTTCTCACAATTCTGAAGAGGATCAGTCGGATTATTAGTGCGTCAACCATGTACCGTATGTATGAGAAGATGATAGTCAACATGATCCAGGACAATACATATTTCAAAATCAAACTGTACAATGACTAATTATACTTTTTCGAAGGGCAATTGAAACAAGTACTTCAAATGAAGGAAGTTGTTTATAGTTTTTGACAATTGTGGCCTAAAAGGGTTAAGTAACTGATTTTTGTGTAAATGTAGTCCCTTTTCTCGTGGCCTGTTATTTTTGTTTTTATATTGGACTGAAACTAAGAATTTGATTCCAAAATGGAAATATAAGCCAAGTTCTACAGGAAAGTCAACTTTAATTTAGAATATTGATCGAGAGTCTCTAAAAATGAACCTATATGCTTTAATAAAGTTGTAAATAATGGAATTTGGTCATGAATGACCATGTATCATACAATGGAGAGCAGTTATGCTATATTTAACTGTAATTATGTTGTCATATTTTGTTTTGTTTACAACATTTTAAAAAGTAAATATTATTTATCCATTTGTCAGAAAACAGGGATCCGATCTTCGTACGTGGCTAACACAGTTAGCTGGATTTGATTGTTGCCGATTTCACTTGATTTTGGATCATTTGGTTCTTCAAGCTCATCCTGGATTTGCTGTCATAGCAACAGGTCCGTGAAGGGCTTAAACCTGCTTGGGAGCAGGCTTATTTCATGTAAACAGGATTAGATCACATCTTTTGATATTTAAAATATGTCACAGCCACCGCTAATTTATAATAAGAGTATCCTGCTGATCCAGGGACAATAATTTTAAATAATAATTTAAAAATACATTTGACATAAGATAAATAAGATAACAGCCAGTTTTACTCATTGAAAGATTAAATTGTGATGAAATAATTACTTAGTTTTGTATTGGGTTCTTACACACATGCTATACAGTTAATCTGAGCCATGAATTAATTTGAGTGGTGAGAGATATTATGGGAGGGGCTTGATGGAGCGCAGGAGATGCAGATAACATGATCTTTAAGAAACTGTAATTAATGCTGTCATGTAACAAAACTGTTTCAAAGATACATTTAAATGAATTGCTAATTACAACACTGAAGTAAAAATGTAAAGCCTGTAAAAATCGCATATTTTAATTTAATACACAAATTAGTTTGAAGAAACAAATTAGCCAGAGATCATTTATCACGATTAGAAGATCTGGCATCTCTCAAATCATCTCAGATGTATTAAGCAATGTACGAAGAACGGACTCCTGGACTCTAGAAATGCAGTACAATATATAATTTGTTTTTGATTTAAGGATTTAAGTGTATTTGTGACTGTTTTGAGTAGATATTGACATATATCACCATATATTTTCATAATTAAAGTATTCTCAAAATTATAAGATCTGCCACGATATAAGAAAATATTTTATACACTTTGTTGTGTTTTATTCTGGATGCTGAAGACTATTTGTCCATACAAAGACCACAAGAACTTAAGGCCCCCAGTTACTATTTAGTCATCTACAGGTGCATCTCAATAAATTAGAATGTTGTGGAAAAGTTAATTTACTTTAACTCAAATTGTGAAACTTGTGTATTAAATAAATTCAATGCACACAGACTGAAGTAGTTTAAGCCTTTGGTTATTTTAATTATGATGATTTTGGCTCACATTTAACAAAAACCCACCAAAACCCATCTAAAAAAAAAATAGAATACTTCATAAGACCAATAAAAAAAATACATTCTGGAAAGTATGTTAATTTACTGTATATGTACTTAATACTTGGTAGGGGCTCCTTTTGCTTTAATTACTGCCTCAATTCGGCGTGGCATGGAGGTGATCAGTTTTCCCCATGATTGTGTAGCCTAGTGAACCAAACTAAGAGACCATTTTGAAGGCTCAGGATACATTTGCAGGTGTTTGTGGCACTGCTGAGGTGGTATGGAAGCCCAGGTTTCTTTGACAGTGGCCTTCAGCTCATTTGCATTTTTTGGTCTCTTGTTTCTCATTTTCCTCTTGACAATACCCCATAGATTCTCTATGGGGTTCAGGTCTGGTGAGTTTGCTGGCCAGTCAAGCACACCAACACCATGGTCATTTAACCAACTTTTAGTGCTTTTGGCAGTGTGGGTAGGTGCCAAATCGTGCTGGAAAATGAAATCATCATCTTTAAAAAGCTGGTCAGCAGAAGGAAGCATGAAATGCTCCAACATTTCTTGGTAAACGGGTGCAGTGACCAGTGACGGCTGGTGAAAAAAATTGAGGTGGGGCTGTGGCACACTGGCACATCAAACAATTTCACAAACAATTCTTCACAATAAATCAAACCGTCAAGGACCCAGCTCTTTTACCTTCAGTTTTTCTGCCAAATGTCTCCTCTCAAACGGACATTGGAGTAGAGATTGTACAGAGTTAGGTTCGTGTCCGGAATTAATAACACCTGAGTCCGCCATTGTCACGTAATTGAAAATTGCGCCACTACAGACCACGAGACCAGCCTTGATTTTAGCAGCTTGGGGCGACAGAAAAATCGCCCATTTCAGTTAAGATTTGAGGACGCTGATTGGCTAAATTTTATGTCACATCTTGAATATATTTATATCTTGAATCAGGATTTGACTAAATTCGACAAAGACCCGCCTCCTGTGGGCGATTTCGATCTGAAATTGAGACAATCAACTGACAGACAGAGAGGTCATATTGTGATGGTGAAAACATATATTTTACACAGAAGATTTTCTAATATATCACATCATAATAATATACATTTAAATAATTTATATAATTATTATTTCACGATTTCACACTTACATCTACTAGCACGATAACGTAATGCGTATTTGGCGTGTATGGTAATACGTTGTAGGCGTGCTGTCCTGGGGGAGGGCTCCTAGCCGGGAATGGCCCGAACCCAGTGAACCCCCGTGTGATTAGAATTCTAGTGATATTGGTGGAGAAGGGGTGGTGGAGGGATGCTGCTTAACCGTCGACTAGATGGAGGTAAGACAGCTGTATTTATGTCCAAGGCTGATTACCTAGATTGTGTACCACCTGTGCTAATTAGCCTGAGTATCTGACGTGCTCCTCCGAACTTAGTTTAAAACCACGTGTCTAAACTTCATTTTGTGTGTGTGGTTCAGGGAGGGCGGCGCCCTAGCGCCCTCTATTGGCCAGCCGCCACTGGCAGTGACGTTGGTTTTCAAAAAACACAATGGACCAACACCAGCAGATGACATTGCACCCCAAATCATCACAAACTGTGGAAACTTAACACTGGACTTCAAGCAACTTTGGCTATGAGCTTCTCCAACCTTGTTCCAGACTCTAGGACCTTGGTTTCCAAAAGAAATACAAAACCTGCTCTCATCTGAAAAGAGGACTTTGGACCACTGGGCAACATTCCAGTTCTTCTTCTCCTTAGTCCAGGTAAGACGCCTCTGACGACAACTAAAGTCAAATTCCTTGACACGCCTGTGTGTGGTGACTCTTGATGCCTTGACCCTGTAAGGCCCGGCTCGATCGACCCAATGAAGGCAGTCGTTCAGCGGGTGAAGGGCTTCGTATTACAGTCTTTCCTTTTCACGACACAACAAGAACATTAAAATGGAACACTTTTTCTTATATATTTTATCTCGTTATTTCATCTGACTCCATAAATGAAAAGGTTTTAATGATAACTGTGCATCATTAAAATATGAAACGAATGATTGATTATTCTTTTCAGCTCTTTTAATACTTTACCCGCTCAGATGTAGGGAAACTATATCGCTTAGAGGCCCTGTTTTTCACAGGTCTCATGGACACAATCTCGTCAGGCCCGGTCATCAATCAGAGGTAAATTATGGTTATGTATCTAAGATTTGCCGTTAATTCACACGTACACAATCAGAGATATCGAATAACCCCCTTGGAGCCCCCTCAGAACTTTAGTTCGTTTACTTCAGTAAAGGTTTCTTGGCCACTATCAGATATGTTAGCAGATCAATGTACTACACTCGTAATAGCTTTGGATTGGTCAAGTCCTTGTTTAAAGTAACATTAAATCAAAAGTCAGAGGTATAGGCGTACCCGAGTTTAGTCTGACCAGACGCATTCGCCGTCCCTAAACGGAATTAACCCGCCCCTGCATCCAAGTACACTTGAAAAGATGCCGGATATTAGCCGTCGCTAAAACTGACGCAGGCTTGCGGAAATATACGAATCCGCTAATCTAATAGGGAGAAAGCAATCTTTAGAGGCAGTTAGAATAGAATCAAACGTTACAATTTATTGACCAGGTAATCGCAATAATTCAAAACTCCAATGTTACAAGAATAGAATCATCAGTTAACCATACCTGGCAATGAAAACTACACACAAGTGATTGTGTGGGCAGTCAACCTACAGACGCCTAGAACTTTGTGTCCCGTTTCCTTATAAACCCAGATAATTCAATAAGCCCACCAAATGGTGGTCTTGTTATTATAATTAGAATTTGCAACCAAATGGCTTCTTGGTATGCTGTGGCAGCTTATTTACATACAGGAGGTGGTTTGAATAGAAGATCAGGGGGAGGGCCCACCTTTAAGTTATACCTCATATTTTAGAACTTCTTTTAGCTTTTCATTATGATTGGGAGAATGAGACCATTTTACCAGGCGCACTGAGACATTTCAAATGATATCAAACATGTACAGTTACTTTTTTGTGCATACATTACATTGCATGGGTTTTCAGTGAGTTCTAGGTGAGAAGGAGAGGGGCAAGGGAAAGATGATGAGACCGTGAGTACAGGGTGTGAACTGCACTGTGTATTGTGCCTCGGGATGCCGAGGGCCTTTTGTCCTCTCGAGGGGGGGGGGGCAGACATACTGGCACCAGGCTTACAACCCCAGCCTCAGTCCATTCCTTGTGAAGTTCACCCAAATTCTTGAATTGATTTTGCTTGACAATTCTCATAAGGCTGTGGTTCTCTCAGTTGGTTGTGCATCTTTTTCTTCCACACTTTTCCCTTCCACTCAACTTTCTGTTAACATGCTTGGATACAGCACTCTGTGAACAGCCAGTTTCTTTGGCAATGAATGTTTGTGGCTTACCCTCCTTGTGAAGGGGGTCAATGATTGTCTTCTGGACAACTGTCAGATCAGCAGTTTTCCCCATGATTCTGTAGCCTTGTGAACCAAACCGAGAGACCATTTTGAAGCCTCGGGAAACCTTTGCAGGTGTTTTGAGTTGATTAGCTGATTGGCATGTCACCATATTCTAATTTGTTGAGATGTGATCCAAAATTATCACAGTTAAAAGAACCAAAGACATAAACTACTTCAGTCTGTGTGCATTGAATTTATTTAATACACAAGTTTCACAATTTGAGTTAAAGTAAATGAACTTTTCCACGACATTCTAATTTATTGAGATGCACCTTTATTGTTAGCCTACCAAAACTTGTAGGTTTCTCTTGTCAGTTAATGTAGTATAAGGCATCTGTCACTAGCGATGGTGAGGCCTTGACAGACAAGTGTGCAGGGACCTTGCAGGACCATGTTGTGACCCTGTAACCATGACAAGCTTGTGAACTTGTGAATTGTTTGCACTGAATAATCAAGGGAGCTAAAAACTTCATTTAAATTATAATCTAATCTCTCAGACACCCTAAAATGTGCTTATTGTTTGATGTCCATTTCTCATTATAATACTTTTTTTACTGCCATTGTAAATTTCCTTGTTTTTTTCTTTAAAAATGAATTTCTCGTATCAATCACTCTTTGCGTTTGTACGTTATTTGACTCTTCACTATTCTGCTTGTATTATATTGATTGAGAATATGAATGTATCACACAGAAAGTGTCATTGGTGTTTGGTGATGAGTTTTTGGCTCAATGTCACACCAGAGGTGTTCAGCTGGGATTAGGATTTGGCTTTCTGCAGACCAGTCAAGTTCTTCCACACTGACTGAATCATCATTTCTCTTTGACCCTTGCCTTATTCACAGAGGCTCTGTCATGTTATAATAGAAAAGGGTCCTGTACAAACTATTACTATAAAATTAGAAGCACACAATTCCCTAGAATATCATTATATGCTTAAACATTAAAATTTGTACTCATGGAAATTACTAAAGTAGTCAAACCTTTCATTAGAAGGGGGTGACCCACAACTTTTGGCAATATAGTGTAGTAGGAAACAGTTAGTGTGACCACTGGAAAAATAAGAATCCAACAAGCATCTATGTATAAACACACCCAATCCATTAGAGGAAATTACTAAATAAAACAAATGAGAATAGTGTGATTTATGAAAGAAGGAGCATGGTGTACAGTATAAAAGGGCTTGTTTCTGTTTTAGTATTTACTTACTTCATCTTTCCAAATCCTTTGGAAACCAAAGATGAGTCAAGTCAAGTCACTTTTATTTATATTGCGCTTTTAACCATACAAATTGTAACAAAGCAACTGCACAATATCAAAATAGGAATATAATGTCAATGATGTAAAATTACAAGATTAAACACTCAATTTTCAGTTAAATGCATTTCATTATTGAATTCAGTGATGGCATCGTCCAGCTCAGTTCAGTTTAAATAGTATCTATGCAATCAAGTCGACGATATCGCTGGAAATGAAGTGTCCCCAACTAAGCAAGCCAGAAGCGACAACGGAAAGGAACCAAAACTCCATCGGTGACAGAGTGGAGAAAAAACCTTGGGAGAAACCATGCTCAGTCGGGGGGCCAGTCCCCTCTGGCCAGACGAACCAGCAGTTTGTTCCAACTGCAGCAGAGACAGATTTTAAGGGCTCATCTGGTTCCAGTGGTCTTTTCCCGATGGCTGTCTATGTGACGGGGTCCTCACTGGAGATCTGTCTCTGGGGCTCATCTATCTGTCCTGGACTTCGCTGACGTTCAGGGCTGTAGGGGTTTGAGTGATGACTGATGAGTTATGAATGAGAAAATATTCATCAGATATTTACAAATGGTATTAACATCACAATTAATTCCCATGAAAATACCAAAGTTTGAATGTCTCCCTCATTTTAGATCCTGCCTCCTTCCTTTGAAACCTAAGTTTATCAAGATGTACTTAACAAAGTATTCAAGGATTCAAGGTTTTAGTCATCACATACTAAATTATACAGAATATAATCAACATTGAAATGTAAGTCAGGTCCACTCAAAGGACAGTGCAATTATATGTAACACAACACAAGATAATATAAATAAATGTAGGTCAAAACTATATAAGAATAACAAATAAAGTATAAAAAATGTGCAATAAAATAAAATGTGCAGGACAGTGTACTGAAGACTTAATAAATAATAATAGTATAAGCAGGTATATGCAAGAAGAATGTGCAAATAGGTTGTACACGTTATAAACATAGCAGCAATACGGATGATGTAAAATAGTGAATATCTTACTGATTATTAAATGGAGTCATGTTGATGTTATAACACCGGGTTTGAGTTTAGGAGCCTGATGGCCTGGAGGAAGAAGCTCCTCCTAAGTCTCTCAGTTTTTGCCATCATGCTCCGGAAGCGCTTGCCAGATGGCAGTAGAATGAAAAGACAAGGGTAATTTGAGTCCTTGATGATTTTAGCAGATGTGCTTTTGCAGCGTTTGAGGTAGATGTCCTGCAGAGAGGGGAGAGCAGACCCTGAGATGAGTTGCGTTGCGCACAACTCTCTGCAGAGCTTTGCAGTCCTGATTGGAGCCGTTTCCATACCATACTGAGATGCACAGAGTCATTACACTTTCTATGGCCCCTGAATGGAAAGTTTTAAGGATAGCTGGTGAGACCCTGAATTTCCTCAGCTGTCGCAGATGGTACAGTCTTTGCCTGGCTTTCTTAACCTGTGTTTGAATGTGTGCAGTCCAAGTCAGGTCCTCGGATATGTTTACACCGAGGTACTTGAAGCTGCTCACCCTCTCCACAGGGGTCCCACTGACCATAAGAGGAGTGTAGGGCCGTTGCTGTCTCTTCCTGAAGTCCACAATCAGCTCTTTAGTTTTGCTCAAAATCAGAGAGAGAGACAGTTGTCCTGACACCATGATGTAAGTCTCTACCTCATCCAAGTATGCGGTCTCATCATTGTTATAAATGAGGCCCAGCACCACAGTATCATCAGCAAATTTGAAAATAGTGGGGCTTCTACGTTCAGGGTGATGGAGTTTGATGTGAACTGGCCTACTTTCACCACTTGAGGTCTGCCGGTGAGGAAATCTTGAATCCAGTCACAGAGTGAAGAGTTTAGGCAGAGGTCTGTGAGTTTTAAAGCTAGCTTGATGGGGACTATTGTATGGAAAGCTGAGCTATAGTTAATGAATTGCAGCCTTACATAGTTCCCATTTGCTGTCACTGTGTGTCAGGGAAGAGTGCAGGACGTGAGAGATGGCTTCGTCAGTAGATCTATTTGGGCGATAGGCAAACTGAAGAGGGTCCAAAGTAACAGGGATGGAGGAGCAAATGTGGTTCTTTACAAGTCTCTCAAAAACCTTCATGACTATTGATGTGAGGGCAACTGGAGGATAGTCATTCAGGAAAGAGGGTTTATTGTTCTTAGGCACAGGGATGATGGTAGATAGTTTAAAGGAGGTGGGAACCACAGAGGTAGTGTAGAAGATTTTTAATAGCCAAAATATGAATTAATCAAGTATAATCAAGGTGAATTTAGCCATTTATGTATCAGGTTATTCTTCCAATATAAGCATATATATATGTGTGTGTCCGACGCCTGCATAAATGGATTGTGCTGACTTAGAGATAGGAAACATCTGTATGGGGCCTCTTTCCTTACTATAACAAGAAAGGTCTTGGGGCCCCTTCTCTTTAGGAAGGAAGTGAATTGTATGTGTAAGGAAAACGCATATGTATTGTGTTGAACACGACTAGAAGAGACAGTATTTAAGGAGGAGATGAAAAACATTCAGGAGATCCTTCCTGCAGGAACGTCTCGGCTTTATTTTTCTGTTTAAAATAAAGTCTATATTCTGGCATCAAAACGGCAAGATTTCGAGAGTGATTCTTCATAGAAAAGGCAGAAGCCACCACATTTTGGCGCCCGAACAGGGACTGGAAAGGAGCAACAAGGTGGACGACCACTTCGGGTGGACTGACGAACAGCATAAACGGTGGCCACTATAAAGATTTAAAAATGTAAGCAGTTTTGCTTAAATTGGTTTATGCTGTTTGCTGATCTACTCTTGGTGGTAAGGACACTTAAAATTGCTCTTCCAAATTTAAGTAACAAAGATAAAAAAGGGGGTTTTGATTCCAGAATAACTAATTGCATGCAATGCAATTGCATTGTTTAAGCATTGTCTATTGTTAAGTGGGTCTTGACGGATAACATTAAACGTGAAGCAGATAAAATATAGGAAAGCGCATACAATGATCTTTGTTTATTGTTAAGTGGGCCATGAAGGATAACATTAAATGTGAAGCAGATAAAGGAAACTACAGAGGTCTGCACGGGAAGGCAAAAATTTCTGCAGGGTGCTGTTTTTTTCAGGGAAAAAGCAGTAGAGCTGACAGGTCACTCAGGAACAGTGTAATGTAGGCTGTTTTAATGTATGTGTCTGTGTGAATGACTGAGGTTGTATGAGAAAATAAATTCCGTATCAGGTGGGCAAGAGCTGCGCACCCCTCCTGAACCGTCCCTTAGGTGGGGCCTGGCAGAGTGTTGGACGCAGTTCGCACCTGAGAGGGATGAATGAGTCAATGAACCCTATAAATAAAGGGACAAAGAATGAAAGAATGAGCCCTGTGTGAATATAGGGACTAGATGGAGTGAATGTATCAATAAAGATTGAATCAAGATCTGTGATATGCTTTTATATATTTTAGAGGTCTATGTGATAAGAGAAGGAAAACATTTCTGAGATCAAAGCAGCAGAAGTGGGAACATTTATCAGAAGTTAAAAAACTATATAAAAATACTTTTAAAGACAAAATAATAAAAAATAGAAGAGAAGTAAAATAAATAGAAAAAAATATTTTAGTAGTTTTGTATATTGAATGATTATAAAATAAATAGAGTTGATAGTATTAATTCATACAGAAAGTTTACATACATCAGACAGAATAAAAAAAATAGGTTTAAAGAGGCATGTCACAAAATAAAGACTAAAAATAGGAGAAGTAGGTTAAAATAGTTACATTAAGTGGGAAATAATAGTAAATTAATTGGCTATAGAAAAATATATAGAGTCTTAAATAGTGGATTGTAAGATTATAAGAAAAAGTACGGCTGCCACTCCGGTGGATATATTAGGATTAAAATATCCTTTGTGTAAAGAACTGATAAACAAGATCTCAAACAAATGGCAGAAGAGAACTAAGAATATGATGACAAAATGGCCAAAGGAAGGGACATTTGATGTAGCAATGTGTGAGGAAATGGAAACTTTGATAAAAAACTATAAAAAATAAAAGTATCAGTAAAAAAAAGAACAGGGCATAGAAAAGGGGATCCTCAGACCACTGGCTGCACAACTCCCAATTTTAATCAAGGGTGCACAGGGACCGTATATCCCCTGGGCCTCACAGGACCTCGAGGGGCTGGTCACTCGCCTCCCAGACATTCATGAGGGGGCTGGAAAGTGGATTAAGGTGTTTGAAGAACAAACTATGCGCAAACTTTTAGCTGTAGTGGACATTAAAGCACTGCTGGCAAAAACAATGGGAGGAGCAAAGATGGAAGAAATACTTCAAACATCCAATCTAAATAGAGCTGTGGACTCTCACTACATGGATAGAGCTGTTTTTGATGCATACCGTCCAGCAGTGTGGCAGGCACTGCATGCTGAGTAACTGATCAGACTAGACCCTAAATAATTAAAGGGAGAACAGCTGTTGGACATAGAAAATCCAATCACATATGTTCAGAGACAGCTAAAAGATGGAAACAAGAGACTGAAGGGAATCCAGAAGGAGACCCATTAATGGCAACACTGTTTAGAAATGCTGTAATTGATGCCATGCCACAAGTTGTAAAGAGCAGGCTGGAGGACGTGGTAGGCTTAAACTCTACAACACACAAAGAGTTCTGTGACCATGTGTCTCCAGCAGTGGAGCAACACAGAAAAAATTAACAAAAGCTCAAGACCTAAGAGAAAGAGCTACAGAGAAAATTAACTCAGTTACAAATTGAAGAGCTGACAAAAATGAACAAGACAAAGATTCAAGCTCCAATAAAGAAAGAAGAATCAGAACAAATGACAGTGATGTCTCCAGTAATTGCTCCTCCACTAACTATTCAGCCAAGCCAACCTACAGCAATCCCTCCAAATACACACCCAAGTCCTGTACCCATAATTAATGTCTATACTCAACATGGGATGGAAAAGACAACCTGTACAAAGAGGACAGAGAGGAAGAGGCAAGCCTTATACTGGTCCTCCAAGAATGTGCTGGGGATGTGGACATAATGGACATAACAAAATTAACTGTCGCACCAATTCATGGCAACAGCCACCTGGGGGTGAAAGGGGGGAGAGTTGGCAGCAGCCTACCCGAGGTCCATCACAGGGCCCAGTAATCCCTTGGGGAGGTCCAAATCAAGGATATTAGGGTTACCCAGAAAATCCTAGAGGTGGAGGTCAGCTTCCAATTTTAACAACTAAAGTAGATCAAGAACCTATTCTGCAGATTGATTTAGAGGGAAAGACCACACCAATGATGGTGGACACAGGAGCTGTTTATACTTGTGTAAATTCAAATTATGCCTCACATCTCCCCTTATCTGGAAAATTTGCAAAGACAATAGGATTCTCGGGACAAATTCAGCTAATTCCATTGACAGCTCCAGTGTATCTACAAACAAAAAATAAAAGTGTAACAATGCCCATTCTTGTGTCAAATCAGACTCCTGTTAATTTGTTGGGAGAGATGCATTATGTAAATTGGGCCTACAAATTTGGTGTTCTCCAGAAGGATTCTATATAGACACAATAGGGATAGAAAGGCAGATGATGGTTGTAGAGCCAAAAGCAAATGTTTATTGGATAGGATACATACAACCAGATGTGAGACAGACAATTCATAAATGGGGGACATTTATTGAGGCTCAGATTCCAGAAGCACAGTTACCAAAATCCGAATTTCATTGCACAATGATATATGATTCAGAAAAAGATGAAAAAATAGAACAAAAATGGCAGGAAGAAACAAAAGAACAACAAATTTAAATGGTCTCACAGTACATAATAATAGGTAAACAGGGAGCGGCTTTAAATATACCAGATTGTGAATTTGTTAAAAAGTGGTTCAGTGTAACTGATTCTGTCCCACATATTGCAGTATATGTAGGAAAAAATTGGGAAGCAAAAGATTTAGGACCAATGATGAAAAAGGCAGAACAAAGCAAATGGGAACCAACAGAACATCCGTTGATTTTTCATTCAGCTGATCAAGATTACATCAAAATTTTATGTGCAACCAGTTTGCTTGGAATTCCTCAGGAAGTAGGTATCAGTAAAACAAAAAAAGACGCAGATGACTACAACAACCAAAGTAATAAACAAAATTGAGACTGAATTATATAAGGAAGTGGAGCGTCAGATACCAACTGAACTATGGTCTCAACATGACACAGATATAGGATTAATAACTTCAGCAAACCCAATAAGAGTGCAACTTAAGCCAGATGCACGTCTGCCCAGAAAAGCACAATACCCTTTGCATCCAGATGCTGAAGTAGGGATAAAAAACACTTTTGAAGGTTTAGTGAAGGCAGGAGTATTAATAGAAACAACTAGTTACTGTAACACTCCAATGTTGCCTGTAATTAAAGCAGACAAAAATAGATGGCGACTTGTTCATGACTTACGAGCAATCAATGAAATAGTAGAGGATTTGCCAGCTGAAGTACCAAACCCACACACGTTGACGAATGTCCCTCCTGATGCCAAATACTTTACGGAAATTGATCTCTGCTCAGCTTACTTCAGTGTGCTGCTAGCAGAAGAGAGTAGATATTTGTTTGCCTTTACATATGCAGGTAAACAGTATTGTTACGACCACTAGGGATCAATCGCAACAGATAGGATGAAGAGAGTCTCGATACCAGAAAGAATTTGAATTAACAAGCTTTTATTACAGATAAGGTAAGGGATTAACATCAGGGGAAGACAAGGCCAAAACAACAAACAAAAGTGACTCTTTATTATGCCTCTATATTTCCTAAATCGAAATTAAAGAAAATGAAATACAATCACAACTTACCTAACTCCCTTTTCCAAAAACAATATAAAAAGATAATTCCGAAAATAAAATGGCGATACGTCCCTGTCATAATAAATTACCGCTTATTTACATAAGCTACGGCACAAAATGAGCGAAGAGAAGTACAATGGCACAGAAGGCCTTGATCAACGTTTAGGGCAGTCATTTATCCGAGTCAGGCAAGGATGAGAACCAATCACCACCTCCATCAGATCAACTCCAAGCACCACCTTCCTGGAAACAAATGTAATCCTAGATAGAGAGAGAGAGAGAGAGAGAGAGAGAGAGAGAGAGAGAGAGAGAGAGAGAGAGAGAGAGAGAGACACCAGAAGGCAGCATAGAAACAACAGACAAATGACTGAAGGTCATAACACCCCCACACTAAAAATAAAACACTATAGTTTTACTGATTAACACGGGATAGGGTGTCCGCAATTACATTATCAATATCTTTCTTATGACAGATCAGTAAATTGTAACTTTGACAGATTAAAGATCATCGCATCAGACGATGATTTGCATTAGACATCCGCTGCAAAAACACAAGAGGGTTGTGGTCCGTGTACACTGTAACTAACTGTGAGCTAGACCCAACATAGACCTCAAAATGTTGCAAAGCGAGAATTAAAGCGAGAGCTTCTTTTTCTATGGTACTGTAATTGACTTGGTGTTTGTGAAATTTCTTTGAAAAGAAACTAATTGGGTGATTCAAACCATCAGCACCCATTTGAAGAAGAACGGCACCTGCACCAGAGCCACTAGCATCAACCTCTAGTAAGAACGTTTTTTCAAAGCAAGGTGCAGCAAGTACAGGGGCACTACAAAGTAAAGTTTTCAAGGCCTCATAGGCAGGCTGACATTCTGGAGACCACTTAAATGAAACTGCTTTACTTAGTAGTTTAGTGAGGGGACTGGCGACAACTGATTTTTTTTTTACAAAAGCATCGATAATAACCAGTCATGCCGAGAAATCGACGAAGTTCCTTCTTGGAGGTAGGAACAGGAAAATCAAGAATGGCCTGTACTTTTGAGTTAAGTGGACGAACTTGACCATTTCCCACCTCTTTTCCCAAATACGTAACTGTGGCACAACCGAATTCACACTTTGACAAATTCAAAGTCAAATTTGCATTTTTCAAACACTTAAAAACATCATTCAAGGTTTCGAGATGACCTTCCCACGTATCACTATAACACACTACATCATCCAAATAAGCCTCGCAATTGGGCACATTGGACAGCACTATAGACATTAACCGCTGAAAAGTAGCTCCAGCATTTCGAAGTCTAAAGGCCATAACACGATACTGCATAAATGCATCGGGTGTAGCGAAAGCAGAGATTTCAGATGCTCGATCTGTAAGTGGTACCTGCCAATATCCTTTCAGCAAATCTAACTTAGTTACAAACTTAGCATTTCCTACTCGATCGACACAATCTTCCATACGAAGAAGTGGAAAAGAATCCGCTTTTGTTAAAGCGTTAACCTTACGATAATCAGTACAGAATCTGGAGAATCCATCTGGTTTAGGGACGAGTAGGCATGGGGATGACCACGGACTAGTACTAGGAACGGCTAAATTGTGCTCTAACAAATACTGCGTTTCCTGCTTCATTAACCGTCTTTTGAGTGGGTTTACACGATAAGCATTTTGCTTAACTGGGGCATGTGAACCGACATCTATGTCGTGGTTTATCACATGGGTAATCGAAGGAAAGTCATTAAACAAAGTTGGATACTTCTCAATAAGATTAGAAATAGCTACCTGAGCTGATACAGACAAGTGTAACAATTTTTCTGATAAATGCAACAAGGTTTCAGAATTGGGTAAACGAGCCGCTAAAAATGATGCACTATTAATTCTCAAAGAGTCACTCTCGGGTGAGTACTCTGAAAGTGACACAGTAACTGGTGCTATAGTAACAACAGATTTGTTAACGTCAGAATCAGAACGTGACACATATGCCTTCAGCATATTAATGTGACAGACGCGTGATTTTCTTCTCCGATCGGGGGTTTCAACTATATAATTCGTATCTCCGAGTTTCTCTTTGATCGCATAAGGCCCAGCAAATTTAGCTTGAGCGCTGAACCTGGCGTTGGAATTAAAACAAGAACTTTATCTCCAGCCTGAAGTGATCGGGTGACAGTTTTTTTTATCGTAGTGAGTTTTCATTTGGCTTTGTACAGAACTGAGTGATTTTTTGCTAATTTCCACACTGAATGCAAGCTTTCACGAAATACACTAACATAATCTAACACACTGGTGGTTGGTGACATACGACTGGATGACAGAATTTGTTCCTGCAGAATTTTCAACGGACCACGAACAGTATGTCCAAAAACCCCAACTCAGAAGAACTGAATCCAAGAGAAGCTTGAGTAGTATTCGAACTGCAAACAACAAGAGTGGGATATGCTTATCCCATTCCTTCTCATGTTCCATGCAAAAGGTTCTAAGCATTGACTTTAACGTTTGATGGAATCGTTCGATAGCGCCTTGCGATTGAGGGTGGTACGCACTAGATACGTGATGTTTGATAGCTAACTGTTTCATTACTTTTGCGAACACATTAGACATAAAATTAGTACCTTGGTCAGATTGAATGTGTTTCGGCATTCCAAACGTAGTGCAAAACTTAACCACTGCTTTGACAATTGTGCGAGCTTTAATAGAACGCAACGGTATTGCTTCAGGAAATCTGGTAGATGCACACATTAACGTCAAAAGATAAGAATTTCCAGACTTCGTTTTAGGTAATGGCCCCACACAGTCAATCAGGATCCGTTCAAATGGTTCTCCTAATACAGGTATAGGCTTCAACGGAGCGGGAGGAGGTATTTGATTTGGCTTACCGGCAATTTGGCATGCATGACACGATTTACAAAATTTAGCTACATCCGACTTCATGGAAGGCCAAAATAAATGTTTCAACAACTGATCATAAGTTTTAGGAATACCCAGATGACCGGAAAGTTCGTGATCATGCGCTACACTCAGCACTTGCAGTCTGTAAGGCTTCGAACGATGACTTGGAAAACAGTGCTCCAGTCACTCTTTGCATGACGTTTACGTTTGCATCCAGTCACATTGCATGTTTCTTTTTGCCTGAACATCTTGAAGTGGGTGGCTGGGCAAACCGAAAGTAAGTCCAGCACTCTCCTCACCGCTAATGCTGAGACTATTCTTGTTTTAATGTGTTTCTTCGCTGGCATTTTTCCACATTTAATTTTCCCCCTTAACAAGTTTGTCCATTCTGATGCTCAATTTTACAGAACTAATGGCTGCTGATGACTATTTGAATTTAATTCTGCCAAAGTGCGCACTTGGAAGTGTTCGTTAAATGCGTAACATTAATTACGGGAGTACATAGGTCTGCTCATGTCTGAAAATAATATATGAAAAAAAAAATGTTTACATAAAAACATTAGCTTATATTTATTTAGTACATTTTAAGTGAATGTAAAGACTAAAACTAATTGTAAAACTGAAAGTAAATTGTTAAATATGTTCAACACATAAGAATGTAACATTCAGCATTGTGGGCCGCATTCGGATTCGTGACGGGCCGCGGGTTGAGAACGGCTGAGAGGAGTATCCTTGTAAGCACAGTCGGTTTTTGTACGTGTACGTGAACGTAAACAGTAAAATAAATATAAAATGTGCATCAATATAACGGATCCATGCATTTCTTATGTAAATTATGTTAAACAAAAAGAGCAAAATAAAAATAATTTGCTGTTTTAATAGCTTTAATGGATATTTGTTTATGTTCTTGTTTATAGGCCTAAGTATCGCTTTCATATTTATCTTCTTTCTTACTGCTTGTTTCACTTCTGTTTTAGTTTTTATAACCAATTCTTACTATGTGTAAGTTGTTGTTTGTTAGCATGTGTTTTTGACAGTGTTCTTTTTTTAGGATTACTGATACACTACTGCCGTTTGATTTATCTATTTTAATTGTAGATAAATTATGTATGAATTTATTATTTCTTTATAGGTATTTTCTTTAGTTTTAGTTTTAATAAATTTGAGTAATGTTACTTCAACATACTACAGGGAAATGAAATAACATATATATATATATATATATATAGGTGTTTGGCTTAGTGTCATGTTAGAATAAATGTTATACTCATACCTTTTGTTGTGTTAATATTTTGAATTGTTTTTAGCTTTATTTAGTTTTTCATTTAAATGTTTAGTTTTGAAATGTTGTTGTATGCATTTGTCATTTTATTTAATTTCTCAATTTTCTTAAATGTGTATATATAGTATTTATAGAGTTTTAACTTATAGTTACACTGCACTGCAACTGAGGACACCGCCTGCTCGCCATGTCCAGAGGACCATTTCACACAGTTCTGGAACTACTTACCGAAATGCCTGTATTGCAGCACTTTCTGCGTAGGAAATTAGTACATTAAGTAAGAATGCTCTGCTACTAACAATAGAGTTTGCCAGTGTAAAGAAGGGTATTTTTGACAAGCCAACTTCTGCATCAAGCACGTGGAGTATCCATACCCAAACAACAAGCAGTGTCGGCCCACATCCAGCCCACATGGATTTCACACGGGCCAGATGTGGGGTGGATCTGGGCCAAAACTATGTTGCTGTCTGGGTATTGATACGGTGTCCAACGGAATGGTATTTTAGACATTTCTCGGGTATTATGTATTTCTGTGATTTTGTTTCTAAATTATGTTAGTGAAACGTTTTTAATGTGTTTGTAGTTGTACCTTACACAGTAATACAAAATGTGAGATGTGTGTGCTAGGCACCTTTTCTGCAGTCACGTCCTCGATATCGCTTTGGGTAAAACAAACCGATTGCAAATCGATGGATCTTGATGTGATGCTGAGGGGAACCGGCTGGCATGATAACGAAAATCTCCAGAATGATAGTAAAGTGCCTAATTGGTCATTGATTCCAAGTCATATATAATTCATATGTAATTTAGCCTACTTGGACCCTTTAATGTTTTTACATTGTGATATTCTGACCTGCAGAGGACAGCACAGAGTAATTAAAAGACATTTACACAAGAATACTTTGTGCTAAGATTATCTGCTGCACCCACCTCAGTCAATTACTAAACACAAAGTAAAATAGAAATATCAATAATTCCAGAAGGTTGTATGAAAATAGTTGTATAAATTGTCTTAACTAATTTGCTTTGTGTTACAAAAAAAGGGGGTTTGGAATGACATGACTAAATTATAAAAAAAAATCGGTAACACTTTACAATAAGGTTCATTAGTTAACAATAATGATTAACATGAACCAAGAATGAACAATATTTCTTCAGTATTTATTAATCTTAGTATTATTATTTTTTTGCACATCAGACCTGTACACACATAATTGTCTGTATTGTATATTGTGTTTTAGCTATTTTGTACATAGCCTATTTGTATGTTTGTAATTTATTCTTTTGTTGTCTGTGTCCTGTCGCTGTCATTCTGTTGCACTGTGGCGCTTCTGTAACTATAGCAAGTTCATTGTATGTGTAAACATACCTAGCCAATAAAGCTCATTCTGATTCTGATTCTAATGTTAATTTCAGCATTTACTATTGCATTATTAAAATCTCAAGTTGTGTTTGTTAACATTAGTGAATGAACTATGAACTAACATGAACGAACAATGAACGACTGTATTTTATTATCTACTGTTAGCAAAGATGTATAAATAGTGTAATAAATGTATTGACCATTGTTTGTTCACGTTAACTAAAGCAAGAAGGTTTCTGAGTATTTAAACTCTAAGTCACATAGACAACTGGTAGGTATTATGAGGCTTAGGTCACTAAGCCATTAAAAGTGCCCTTTTGTGACACATCAGACTTGTTCCTCTTACCTTTTTTGCATGTCTGTCTCTGTATCCCTTTGTCCCCTTCTCTAGTGTAATTGAACTGACATTTATTTTAAACCACCAGGGGAACTCCATGTTTAGTTTCCACCATTCCTTTGTGAGATCTTTTTAGTTTTTTGGCCTGAGGCCTATGTTAAAATTAAAAACTAAGGAAGAAGTGAAAGTTATATTTTCACAGCAGGCCTTTCCCCTGGAAACAGGCCTCAGTTGCAGTTACATGTGAGCCAGCCTTCTATAGAGGTTGTTTCAGGGTAAGTCTTGTTGTTACTTGGTGCTTTATACTTCCTGGTTGTAGACAGACACTTTTGACTAATAATGATTAATTTCATTATTACTATAACTATTGGAGCATTTGTTTCTGTTTCACATTTAATTGTGAGCTATTTCACATTATGGATATTGAAATATAGTAAACAAGAAAACATAATAGATGAATAAAAATAAAAAAAACTAATTTAAAACAAAAAAAATTTTGTTTGGATTTATTTTTGTTGTCGAAATTGAGCAAAAACATGCAATATGCTGTCTAAAACAAATCTCTTAATTAACTTCTTGCTTATTGAACTGTTGTAAATATAATTTGTAATCATGCAGATTTTTGGAGAGAAAAAAATCCAAAATTTGGATATGATCGGTTATGATTGGATGTTATTGGTTCTTGCGATAAATCCTGCCTCTTGTTTTGAAGAAAAATATGCCGTTATTGACTAATTATAAAGAAAGCAACTCTTCCACTTAGATATCGCTGCTTAGAGTCATGTCAAAATGAAACATGAAATGTTTTGAAAACGTGATGACTTTGTCAGGCATTCAGCTTGATGAAATGAAAGATTCAATTATCTTCGTGCCTGTGACAATGTTTGTGACAAGGCTTTATGATGGACACGAAAATAAGTTGACTATTAAAAATACTGCTAAGTATCAGTTCACAAATAAAAAAGTGTCTATTTACAGGTCAATTCAAGTCACCTTTATTTATATAGCACTTTTAACAATACAAATTGTAACAAAGCAACTGCACAATTTCAAAATAGGAAAATAGTGTGTCAATAATGTAAAATGACAAGATTTAACACAAAATTTTCTGTTAAATTTTCATTATTGAATTTTGTGATGGCATCATCCGTCTCAGTTCAGTTTAAATAGTATCTGTGCAATCAAGTCGATGATATCGCTGAAAATGAAGTGTCCCTAACTAAGCAAGCCAGAGGCGACAGCGGCAAGGAACCAAAACTCCATCAGTGACAGAATGGAGAAAAAACCTTGGAAGAAACCAGGCTCAGTCGGGGGGCCGGCTCCCCTCTGTCCAGATGAACCAGCAGTTTCTTCCAACTGCAGAAAAGTCAGATTGTAAGGGCTCAACTGGTTCCAGTGGTCTTTTCCCGATGACTGTCTAGGTGATGGGGTCCTCACTAGGGATCTGTTTTTGGGGCTCATCTAGGTGTCCTAGACTCCGCTGACAGTCAAGGCTGTAGAGGTTGTCTCTAGGTGCTGATCCATCATCTGATTTGGATACAGACTGGATCTGGTGACTGCAGTGACCATCTGGGCTGGATAAAGACCGGATCTGGTGGCTACGGTGACCTCGGAATAAGAAAGAAACAGACTAATATTAGCATAGATGTCAATCTTCTTATGATGTAACTAGTACATCGTGTTTTATGGGAAGTGTTTCCGGTTCCGGTTGACCCAATTAATGCAGCCTAACAATCCTTTAACAGATTTGAATATTAGAAGTGTATTAGTGTGCTATGTGTACACCAGTTTGAAGAGATGGTTCTTTAATCTAGATTTAGACTGACAGAGTGTGCCTACCACCCAACCAGTTTTGGGTAGATTGTTACAGAGTTTGGGCGATAAATAGAAAAATGACCTGACTGCCGCCCGCAGTTGATTTTGATATTCTAGGTATTATCAAATGGCCAGAGTTTTGAGAACGCAGTGGGCGTGGAGGACTATAATGGGATAAGAGCTTGCTCAAATACTGAGGAGCTAAACCATTCAGGGCTTTATAAGTAATTAACAAGATTTTAAAATCTATACGAGGTTTAAAAGGGAGCCAGTACAGTTTTCACATAACCGGGCTAATGTGGTCATACTTACTGGTTCTGGAAAGCCGTCTAGGTTAAGTATGTAACCCCGGTTCCCCGAGTGGGGAACGAGACACTGCATCCCCTAAGGGTGCTATGGGGAACGCCATCAGCATGACCCGTGCTTGAAGTATACATATATAAAAACACCACTTGTTGGCCGGCGACAGCCTATGACGTCACTACCGGCGCGACCACAATATAAGGGACGCTGGGAGAATACATCATTCCCTTCTTCGTCTGAAGCTTGCGTCCGAAGCATGGTACACAGCCTAGAGGACGCAGTGTCTCTTTCCCCACTCTGGGAACCGTGGTTACATTTGTAACCTAGACGTTCCCCTTCATGGGAACTTTGAACTGCGTCCCCTAGTGGTCGCTATGGGGAACATTATACCCACGCCACCATGCTGAAGGGAGTGCAAGCCAATTTCATGGCGCGAGCACTAAGACTAAGCCAACCGAGGCTAAGGGTGTTGCCCCTGGGACGGTTGATGGCTGTCAGTGACATTATCCCCTTTGGCCAAAAGCCGAGCTGCATACCTTAAGCACTTACCTGCTAGGTGCCGGGATTACCAGACCCAGGGTAGAGCTCACAGGCTTGGAATCAGAGAAAGATTCCTTTAAGGGGATATGGCCAAGCACCTAGTGGTAGCAACTAGGCCCTGGCCGGTCACCAGGGGCTACCGCTTGCTCTGCATGAGCTTGCTGAGGGAACTGTCTTAACAGACCCTTTGGTAGCGTGTTTTTATTTTTTATTTTTTTTTTACCCAAAATATTGGGGCAAAGGGAGTGGGGCCCAAGGCACAAACTGGGGCTTGACCAGCTCAAATAAGGGCACGAAGCTGAGCGGATAACCCTACCCTATGGGATTTTGAAAGAACTCAGAACACTTGATGTACGAACTTACCACTGAGTGGATTTTAGAAAGTGCCCAGCATTTTAGCGTGTGCACTATATATATATATATATATATATTGGTAACATTCTATGGATCTGGAGCGGAGAACTACTCATTCCCTAGAGTGAGAGGGAACTCAGATGCTCGAAGGGAGCGGTATGCTCATAGACCCTCTATGGTAAGGGGAGCAATGCTAGCTCGACCAGCAAGGCGAGTGACCTATCACAGAGCTCTGGGGAGCGGAGAAACTCAGACACTCAGAAGGAAGCGGCATGCTCATAGGTGACCCTCTGGGTGAGGGGAGCAATGCTAGCTCTACCGACAGCGAGCTCTGGGAGAGGAGAACTCATCCTTCAGAATGATAGGGAACTCAGACGCCCGAAGGGAGCGGCATGCTCATAGGTGACCCTCTATGGTGAGGGAGCAGTGCTAGCTCTACTAATGAGGAGCTCTGGAGGCGGAGAACTCATTCCTCTGAGTGAGGGAACTCAGATGCCCAGAAGGGAGCGGCATGCTCATAGGTGACCCTCTATGGTGAGGGAGCAATGCTAGCTCTACCAATAACGAGCTCTGGAGAGCGGAGAACTCATTCTTCAGAATGCTCAGGAGTGGGGCCCAAGACACAAACCGGGGCCTGACCAGCTCAAATAAGGGCACGAAGCTGCGCGTAACCCTACCCTATGGGATTTTGAAAGAATGCAGACCATTCGATGTGCGAACTTACCACTGGGTGGATTTTAGAAAAGTGCCCAAAGTCTAGCGTGTGCACTTATATATATAAATGTTATTTTAAGAAGGAGCGGCATGCTCATAGATGACCCTCTATGGTGAGGGGATCAATGCTAGCTCGACCAACAAGGCGAGCGACCTATCACCGTACTCTGGGGAGCGGAGAAACTCAGACGCTCAGAAGGGAGCGGCATACTCATAAATGACCCTCTATGGCGAGGGGAGCAAAGCCAGCTCGACCAGCAAGGCGAGCGACCTATCACAGAGCTGAGAACTCATCCTTCAGAATGAGAGGGAACTCAGACGCTCAGAAGGGAGCGGCATGCTCATAGGTTACCCTCTGGGTGAGGGAGCAATGCTAACTCTACCGACAATGCTCAGAAGGGAGCGGCATGCTCATTGGTGACCCTCTAAGGTGAAGGGAGCAATGCTAGCTCGACCAGCAGGGAGGCGATGTAAGCAGAGCATGAAGAGGCCTAACAACCTGAGGCTGCTGAAAGACAGCTCTGGAGAGCGGGGAACTCATTCCTCAGAATGAGAGGGCACTCACACTCTCAGAAGGAATTGGCATGCTCATAGGTGACCCTCTATGGTGAGGGGAGCAATGCTAGCTCGACCAACAATGAGCGCTCCTAGCCTGGATCTAGTATCTACCTCGAGTGAGGTAATCACTGCTGTAGCCGATAGCCTTTAGAAATGGATCGTACTCATCCATTGGTTCCTGCGCATGAGATTAGTCCCGGAGCAGGAAGTTTCCACCTAACCTCGGTCAGGTGGAGTTTACGGTGGTTGCAGGGGAATTAGAGAGGAATAAGAGGGCATATAACCCCCCTAAGGGAAAAGGAGTAGATGTCTTACTCTGGGCCAGACGAAAGTGTCACTTAGGACGCCTCGTCTGGAACACCTCCCTCAGGTTTTGCCTCTCTCTGACCCACGCCTCTCTCTAGCCCTACCCCTTTTTTTGGGGGGGGTTATGAGTCGCAAGACTAGTCTTCTGAGCCCATCTCTGATCCCCAGACCGAGATGGGCTTGGACCCCTGGTTGTTCGGGCTCAGACCTGGACTTTATAGAAAGCCTTATCCAGGTCTTTCAGCAGATCAGTCTGATACGCCTGAGGCACCACCATAGTGTGCAACGAAGCGATGGTCTGACCTGCTGCTGCATATGCCCTGCCATTTAAGCCAGATTCAGAGGCTTAGATGGCAAGGAGGGAGCCTTAAGAGAGGATGTCTCGCTCACAGATAGCTGGCTATCGTTTTTTTTGTTTTTTTTTGCACAGGGGGCATCCCCTCATAGCCATTTTCACGCATCCCCTCAATGTCAGCATAACTAGTATGCTGAAACTATGAATAAGAGAAAAAAATCTTTTTTCCCACTCCTTCTCAACCCCCACATGGAGATTTAGGAAGAAAGGAAGGCTCACTCGAGCTGGGGGTTTATGGCCAGAAAGGCCATATGATCCATAACCTCCAATAACTCGTTCATATGCAGTGCAGGAGGATTGAGAGGATTCAGTCTCAACTTCCTCGCCCTCAAACATCTCCTGCTCTTCCTGGGCATAACCCAGCAGAGCACTAGCCGCTGAATCTGATGATGTCAAAAAGATTGCATCGTCACAATCCAGCACCTCACTCTCGTTCTCGGCCGACGTGCGCAAAAAGGAGCGGTCCCTCTCTAACTCATCGGCCATATCCAACTGCGAACCCCAAGATTTAATTCGCCTCCGTGCTTCGGCAGCGGTGGGTCCCGAATCGCGGGAAGCAGATGAGAGCGGAGCTTTTTCATAGAAAAAAACTCACAGTGCATGCAGATTTTCCCCTCAAGGACATCGCGTGCGTGCTCCTTGCCCAAACAAAAGATGCAAAGATTGTGTTTGTGTCATCGGGTGTCAAATAACGAGGACACGGATCCACACACTTCTTAAATGCCTTGCTAGTGCTCGCCATGATAATAGAGAGAAAACTGTACTCTTACCAGAATGCACGCTTCAAACAAACCAGTCAGTGAAGACGAAGAAGAGAATTATGTATTCTTCCCGGTGTCCCTTATATTGCGGTTCGCGCCGGTAGTGATGTCATAGGCTGTCACCAGCCAAAAGTGGTGTTTTATATATGTATACTTCAAGCACGGGTATGTATATAATTCCCCATAGCGACGCCTTAGGGGACGCAGTTCAAAGTTCCCATGAAGGAGAACCTCTAGCTGCTGAATTTTGAACCATCTGTAGTTTGTTTATTATGTGCAGAACATCCACCCAATAAAGCATTACAATAATCTAACCTTGAGGTCATAACGCATGAATTACCATTTCTGCATTTGACATTGAGAGCATAGGTCTTAGTTTAGATATATTTTTAAGATTAAAAATGCAGTTTTACAAATGCTAGAAACGTGGCTGTCAAAGGAGAGATTGCTATCAAATAGCACACCTAGCTTCCTGACTGATGATGAAGAATCAAGAGAGCAGCCATCAAGTATTAGACAGTGTTCTAGGTTATACTTGTGTGGTTTTTGGTCCGATAATTAAAACCTCAGTTTTTTCAGAATTTAGAAGTAAGAAATTATTCATCATCCAGTTTTTTGTATCGACTTTGCATTCCATAAGTTTCTCAATTTGGTGTGTTTCACCAAATTCACCAAACCGTGAAGAAATATAGAGCTGAGTATCATCAGCATAACAGTGAAAGCTAACCCCATGTTTCCTGATGATATTTCCCAAGGGTAAGATATAAAGTGTGAAAAGTAACGGCCCTAGTACTGAGCCTATGCAGTGAACACTTCAAGCAGGAGGACTTTGACAGGACAGGTCAAATTGAGAGGATAAGGAATGAAGCTAAACCATCGATCTTCAGTTTCCCTCATCTACAAAGAGTAGGTTTTATCGTCACTCGATTATATGTATTTGATAGCTTGTCATTAAATAGTCAGTGACATATATTTAATATTTATTTTAGCCTGTGGCAACCAGGAAAACTGAGGCCTCAAGGAAAGCTGAGGAGAGCTGGTCAGTGGACTGTTCTCAGGATTTCCAAGAGATCGAACCTCCTCTGCCTAATGTTGTGAGTATTTGTACTAGTTAAGACTAGAACAACTGTAAGCATTATGGCTATGGTCATATTCAATCCCATCGGTTTCTCTCTGCCACTGTTTTCAGACACATTCGCATTCACAAACCCACTGCTATCACAGTGGGTTTGTGGGTGATTGTTTGTGTGTTTGTGTGAGGAGAGGGTTACTGGAGGTGTTGTGTGTCAGCATCACAGTGTGTACTGGAGGTGTGTGTGTGTCAGCACAGAATATGTTGCAGGCTTACAGTCCTATAAAGAGCAGTACTGGCCAGATCAACTGGACACACATTGTACAATTAAATGACATTCAAATCAAAGATGGACTGCATGCAGCCAACAAGTTAACAGACAAGCACAAATTTTCAATTCCCAGAAGATGAAAGTTAATATGTTTTTGGCTGCATAGACACTTAGTCGCTCAGTGACAGTCGCTCTGTGCACATTGCGAGACCTTGGCTATCCAGAGTTCAAACACTGTGAAGCAACAGCTGAATTAATGAGGTAGTACTATATGCAAACATGGTTATGATTAAAACGCTTTCATTTAATGCAAACATTTGCTTTTAGATGTTTGACAAGCTCTTTAAAATAATGAACAGCCAATACACATGCCAAAGGGTTCAAAAGTCCCCTGGCTGATTGGAATTGGAGTGATAGAGTAGAATTAATGTTGAGAGCTAGGTTTTAAGTTATTAAAAATTTGTGTGAAGAGTTCATACGTTCATGGCATCATAAGTTTGTATGATGCTCTGTTCCTTTGTTTTGATCTTTTTATTGAATGTTTTCTTGGTATTCTTCTATGTTCAGAATTTTTCAGTTCATACAGGTCGCAGAATGGTAAGTATAGCACTATGTTCATATGTTTCAGACCTTCCCAGTTCTGTTCTAATATTGTTCATAGTTAGCTTAATGGCCTAGAGATAAATAATTTACTTAAATGTCCTAACCCTAAACTAATTTACACTCTGAAGGAGTATGCAGTAATTTTGCAGTATTCACTTTACATTTTATATTTGTATGTACTCTGAAAATGCAGTTACCAACCAGGGACATTGCAGTGGCTTCTTGGGAGCCATCCTGTATGTTTTCCCAAAAGCCCTAAACATTTTGGATTTTACAATTAATGTCCTATTATCCCATTGTCCTATTATCAATCTCGTTGACTGATCTTATTATAGCGATCTATTGGTCATTGCCCTAGCCTGTCACCCTGAGTTGTTGTCAAATAAAGGCCATTTACAGCTTTCAGTGAGCAAAATTACACAACGCTACCTTTGGCGTATTTTGATTTTGCCACACTGACAAACTGGCATATTGACAAAACATTTTATTTTGAAGATACCTGTCTGTCATGGGGTTCATCATCAACATTGTTACCCTCATGTTGTTGATTCCTGAGCTGCTACAGTTTCAGCGCTATGTCTGCACTTATCGATTTAGCCAGTTGGAGCTCCTCTTCAATTCTATCAGGGCATCAGGTAAGGTAAAATTTCAGAAATTTTAAAATATATTTACAAAAATTATCGATTAATTAAAATTTTTGGGTGAGCTATTCCTTAAGTGTTTTGTGGCTTAATTGTTGTGAATGAGGCTGGAACAACAATCCTACTGCAGGCCAGTTCCAGGGCATTTTCCGCCATCT
The DNA here is from genome assembly GCA_027564155.1 of Gymnocypris eckloni scoliostomus. Lineage (NCBI taxonomy): Eukaryota > Metazoa > Chordata > Actinopteri > Cypriniformes > Cyprinidae > Gymnocypris > Gymnocypris eckloni. The sequence goes on from JAJHNS010000097.1 coordinate 56,553, forward strand.
CATGGTGCGGTGCGGTGTCTCACCAAGCATTTCAGGAAATGTGGTAGATCATTGATAATAATTAAGGTTTTACTGTGGTTGTCAAATTTTAAAAGCGCTTATGATTAATCAATGGCTACTGTTGCTACTTGGAAGGAACTGAAATTATTTTATGAAATTAAATTAATTTCGAATTTGTAATTAATTATGACATTCAATTAACAATTAAAAATTCCTAACGATAGCAACTTATCCACTGATGTGCTTTAAAATCGGGAAAGCAGTTATAATTGAATGAATCACCATATTATCAAGGTAATGAGGTAATACAGAATTATCTTCTAATAAAACCCACCAGCTATTAAACTGATACCCACTAAAGATAAAAGACTTTAATCAAATGTTTATTAAAACCACCTGTGAGATTGTTAGACACTGATGATTAGTTATAACATTAGCACAGCCAGTTTATCAACATTTGTTAGTTGACCGATTAATACAATCAGTTAAACGGGTTATAGTCACTTATTTGTTTATTTTAAGTAATTTATCAAAATATTATAAAAGGTTTGCTGCATGGTTCAAATAAGCTACGTGTATAAAAAAAAAACAAGACACCTATAAGTCGCATTTTATTACTTCATTCAGAAATAGGCCGACAGAATTACAAACATTATAATAAACACTGCATACATAGCTAGGCTATTTTAGTTCCTCTCACTCCACAACAAATCATTTCAATTAACAGTAGGCTAGAAAATAACAATTAAAAATAAGAAGCTAGCTAAAACCTTTATTTGTTTAATTAATTTAGGCTAAAACGAAACTGAAACCAATGTTGGATCTCTCCTTCAACACAAAATCAAATGTTCCCGCATTCGCGATGTATTTGAATGCCAAAATATTATTTACCTTTTATGTTGGCCTATTTCACACACATTTGGGGTTAATTTTACCCAGTAAATTGGATTGTTTATTTAACCCATCATAAATGGTTGATTTAAATCAGCCATTTAAATTTATTTGTTTTTATTATAATATTAGCTTTTTTTTTACTTTATGCATGAAATAATGTTTAAAGATTAACTTAAATTCTCTAAACTTTTGTAAAATACTCCAGAACCACTGGTTTACATGATAACTTCCTTTATTTTCCTTTATTTCTCATTTGCTTGGTTTTATGTAAGCTATAGGCCCACACATTGCCTATTTAATCTCATTTATCAAACATTAGAAGTAAAGATTAAACATTAAACAGACGTAATTCGCAAGTAAATCGACCACTCTGTAATTCTGTTTCCACTGCAACAGCGCTGGCTCTCGCGCCTGAGCTGGAGTCGTGTTCGACGGGGACTGCTCATGGATAAGACCGCCGCCCTAGACTCATGGACGAAAAGTACTGCAATTGCCTTCACAGTCTGCCCAAAAACAAACAGTAAACAGCTCTGAGGACATATTTTAACATCCAGAGTATTTGTATTCTGTATCTTTATAAATATAATCGTTTATTTTATGCAAAGCATCAGACTCTCCATCATGCAAAAAGACCGATGTGAACGACTTTACTTACTATTTTTATCTGCATAAAATTGAACAATATACTGCACAGAAACAATTTTATCAATAAAATAAAATATACACAAACTACCCAAAACACTGAAAAAAATAACCCCAAAAATGACCCAAAAGGCTCAACCCGGCATTTGGGTTCAAAAAAAATAACCCAAGATTGTTTAAGAATAGGCTGCTTGTTCTACAGTTTTTCTTTCGTTTTCTTAAATTATTCTTTAAGTGAAAATATATTTCTAGAATAGGCCTATTTATTCGTTATAACATATAGCGCCTAGCTTTATTGTGTTTTTCTCCACCGGCAGAAGTGCTGCAGGTTCGTGATATGATATGATCATGTGAATCCTCATGTTCTGTTGTTTGCTGCTTTTTGCGCATGTAAAATGAATCCCCGGAAAACAAATGTTAGTATTTTTAACGGGTCACAGACATTTATTCTTTCTAATTTAATTCAGGTCTAATTTAAAATATTATTGTCGGTTAACGGTTAATAATCGGCTAACAAGAGTATGTTGTCTGTATAGGAAAAATTACGAAATGAACATCCCTAATTTAAATGTATTTAATTAAAATTCTTAATTTAAAAACGTGTCTTGTTTTTGAAGCCATTTGAAAAACTTTCCTAAATTTTTTTTTTTTTTTTTTAAAGTATACTTTTCCATTAAAACACTGCATGCTTCAGTTATTGGGCAAACATTCAAAACACGCACACAAAATTATTATTTTGTGGCGTAAATAAAAGAAAGACACTTTCTAAAATTAAAATACATAAACTGCGGGGAAATGAAGTCTATTAAAACACCTGTCAATCTTCACATGATTTTAGAATTTACTTTTAGAAACATTTGCTTAAGACAAACTAATGCTTAGCCTATTCCACAGATTTTCGAACCAGCAAATTACCAAATGGGCATTTTGGGTTGAGGGTGCGGCACTGAGCGTGTGAGCGAGCGGAGCGGAATCTTCAGAAATGCGCTCTCCGCCTGAAGGAATTTTCCGCCCACTCCTCACATGCTCTGATCGCAAATAATTTGATTCAAATCAGGACTTCAGCGCTGGATTGCAAATAATTTGATTCATATCGGGATGTTGGAGAGCACATCGCGAATCATTTGATTAAGATCGGGACTTTGGGAGCGCAGATCGCAAACAGAGCATGTGAGTGAAGTGGTGTGATGCTCAGCTCAATATGCCGCATTAGGTGCGTGCTCCTCGCAGTCGCTCACAGCCAAAGCAAATGCTCCGCTAATATTCCGCTCACGCTCAAATCAAATCAAATCAAATCAAATCAAATCAAATCAAATCAAATCAAATCAAATCACTTTTATTGTCACATCACCAGAGCACAAGTGCCTTGGTGAGTGAAATTCTTATGAGCGTGCTCCAGACAGTGCAAAAACAAAACAAAAAAAACAACAATTTACATATGGACAGTACATATTTACAGACTGTACAGAAGACAATGTGCAAAATACACATACATATACTCAGTACACATAGTGTACTATAAAGACATACTTAATTATCAACTACACATTATAGGCTACACCGTATGTGCACATCTACATTATGTACACTATCTATACATTATGTAGTCTATACATAGTAATAATGTGAAGGTGCAACAGATTATAAATTAACAGCAGATAGTTGTGCAAAGGTGCAACAGATTATCACCAGTAAACCAGTAAACCAAAACCCACTCAGATCACGCTCTGACATTACATTTCTCCAGTATGCCTATTTATTTAGTTTTGTTTCTAAATACGTTTTTGAATAAATGTCTCAATTAAAGCAGTAGTCCAATAAGTAGCCTAGGCCCTAACGGTTATGTTTCAGTGTGACGTTCAGCTTGAATAATTACTTTAAATGTATTAAATTAAAATTAGTAATTTAAAAACGTGTCTTGTTTTTGAAGCCACTTGGCAAACCTTCTTAAAAATTAAATAGCTGAAAAAGTATACTTTTCCATGAAAACGCAGCTTCAGTTATTGTGCAACAGAACATTCAAAACACGCACACAATATGAAATACTAGGGATGCATCGATCCACTGCGGTCAAGCCAGCCGCACTTTTTTGGTTTGCGCGTCTAATCGTGCACTTACGGTACGGGTGCCGAGAGCGGTCTAAATGGATGTAAAGAAGCTGTCATACCGGCGTTTCCTTTACACTTTTTTATTTTAATGTTTGTAATTACATTATTTTTGTACATAAACGTTTGTAATGTACATTCATTGTCATATTAATGTTAATAAAGTTTAATATTAATGTTGTTTATTCATTGTTTTTTTATTGCATATGTATGTATACATATATATATATATATATAAAACAACATTAATATTAACCTTTATTACCATTAATATGATAATTATATATATATATATATATATATATATATATATATATATATATATATATATATATATATATATATATATATATATATATAATTATCATATTAATGGTAAAAAGATTCATATTAATGTTGTTTATTCATTGTTATTTTTATTTTAATGTATATGTATTTATATATATATATATCATTTTCAAACACTCATAAAAGCTTTTCTTTATAGGTTAGCTCATTCTTTCAATTAATATTTATTCCTGTCTATCAATGTATTCATTTTCAAGTAATTTCACTGTACAGCTTCAGAGAAAATTAAAGGCAACATCACCCCAAACAATCTTGCACTTTGATTATTTCCGTATATTCAAACACTCATAAAAATCCTTTATAGGATAGCTCATTATTTAAATTAATTTGTATTCTGACTGACCGTGACTATAACTCTATTTATTTTCAAGAGATTTTACTGTATAATTTTGGAGAAAATCAAAAGCAAAATCACCCCACGCAACAAAATGCATCCTACCACTTGGATTATTTCTGTATATTCAAACACTCATAAAAAGTTCCTTCATAGGTTAGCTTATTCTTTCAAATGATATGTATGCAGAGTGACCCTGACTATCAGTATCTTCTTTTTAAAATTCATAATAGTATAGTTTTGTATAGTTTTGGAGAAAAATACAAGCATAATCCCAACTAAATGCGTCTTAGCACATGCACTGTCCCATTTTCCAACACTAATAAAAAGTGTTCCTTCATAGGTTAGCTCATTTTTTCAATGGATATGTATTTAGAGTGACCCTGACTGTCACTGTTTTCCTTGTCAAGGCATTTTACTGTATAGTTTTTGAACAAACTAAAAGCAAAATCACCCACAACATCAAAATGCGTCCTGGCACATGCACTGTTTCCCATTTTCCAACACGAATAAAAAGTGTTCCTTCATAGGTTAGCTCATTCTTTCAATGAATATGTATACAGAGTGACCCTGCCTCTCACTGTATTCACTGTCAAGGCATTTTACTGTATAGTTTTTGAAAAACTAAAAGCAAAATCACCCACAACATCAAAATGCGTCCTGGCACATGCACTGTTTCCCATTTTCCAACACTAATAAAAAGTGTTCCTTCATAGGTTAGCCCATTCTTTCAATGGATATGTATTTAGAGTGACCCTGACTGCCACTGTCTTCATTGTCAATGCATTTTACTGTATGGTTTTTGAAAAAACTAAAAGCAAATTTACCCAAAACATCAAAATGTGTCCTAGCACATGCACTGTTTCCCATTTTCCAATTTTCCAACAATAATAAAAAGTGTTCCTTCAGAGGTTAGCTCATTCTTTCAATGTATATGTATTTAGAGTGACCCTGACTGCCACTGTCTTCATTTTCAATGCATTTTACTGTATAGTTTTTGAAAGAACTAAAAGCAAAATCACCCAAACCATCAAAATGCAGCTTAGAACATGCACTGTGTCCCATTTTCCAACACTAATAAAAAGTGTTGCTTCATAGGTTAGCTCATTATTTCAATGGATATGTATTGAGAGTGACCCTGCCTGTCACTGTATTCACTGTCAAGGCATTTTACTGTATAGTTTTTGAAAAAACTAAAAGCAAACTCACCCAAAACATCAAATGTGTCTTAGCACATGCACTGTTTCCCATTTCCCAACACGAATAAAAAGTATTCCTTCATAGGTTAGCTCATTCTTTTAATGGATATGTATTTAGAGTGACTCTGACTGTCACTGTATTCCCTATCAAGGCATTTTACTGTATAGTTTTTGAAAAAACTACAAGCAAAATCACCCAAAACATCAAAATGCGTCTTAGCACATGCACTGTCCCATTTTCCAACACTAATAAAAATAGTTCCTTTATAGGTTAGCTCATTCTTTCATTTGGTATATATTCAGAGTGACCCTGAATATTTCAGTATTAATTTCCAAGGCATTTTACTGTATAGTTTTTAAGAAAATGTAAGACAAACTCACCCCAAAAAACAAAGTCTATTCTAGCACATACACCATGCCTCATTGTCAAGCACTAGATATATTATACACACAATTACTTCTTACATTTTACTTTTTAGTTTTTACTGTCATTTAAATGTAGTAAATATCTTCTTTTTAACCAAAATAACTGATTATTTTCATCATCCATTTGAGAAGTAGTTATCTGTGTCCATGATTACTAATTCCTCACCTTCAGTTTAATTTATTATACTGCATCTACGTTTTATTGCCCTATCAGTTTCGGTTGTGGTTGTTGGTTGTAATGTTTGTTCCTTTGGATATTTCACTAGTACTGTGTCGAGACGCTGTATGGGAAAAAACAAATTTTTCCTCTTCATCTGAAGCCTTTTTTAATCACACAGTGTAACTGCACGTCCATTGGTTCGTGCAGTAAAAAAGAAACAATGGCTCGGCGGCAGCACGCGAGCTTATGGATATGTAGCCCGCCGTAGCCGACAAAATAGGAGGGGCATCTGGCTATAAGTGACGCCGCTGACGCATCTCAGATTTCTTCTTTTCAGCGACGAAGACCCTTCCTCACTGACTCTTCGCTGATGCCGAGATCCGCCGTTGAAACGCCTCAGCAGCTGGATTGGACCTCTTGTAGCAACCAGCTTGCAGATTCGGTCTATCCTGCCGCCATCCGGCGACGATCTAAAAGAGCCTCACTAAAAGATCTAATTTCAGCACAGCGTTGTTGCAAATGCTGGGCGCCATCATTGTAAGACGTGCAGGACTCCCCTGCATGCTGATGACACTCACGCTGAGGGCTTGTCATGCTTGGGGGAATTCCACGCTGATGCTGTGCTCAGCGGGGGATAACTGCTCATGGCCGCGAGCAACATGATCTCATCCAGTGTGAGTAATGGCGAAATGGATGACAGCCTTTCTCTGGCGGCTTCGGACGTGGAGGAGTTATCGGGCTTTGTGACTGACCCCGCCCTTTGTACCGATGTCCTCTTCACGTAATGCCAGACTCAGAGCGGATGAGGAGCTCATCCGCGTCATGACAAAGTCTGTCAATGAGCTCAGGCTTGAATGGTCTCCGCCTGAGGAGCCATCTTGCAGCAGGATGGACCAGTGTTTTCTCGCGGGGCGCCATCAAGCCCCCGCCAATGCTCGTCCCCCTTCTTCTCCGAAGTTCATGACGAGCTCACGATATCGTGGCATGCCCCCCCACTGGTCTCGCATCCGTCCTTCTGCTTCTGCTGCTCTCACATCAGTTGACGGTGCTGAAGAGAAAGGAAATAGCGCCTGCCCCTCTGGATGAGTCCGTGGGCGGGCAGAGATGCGCTATCGGATGGAAGACGAGGGCGAGCCATCCTTCCAAGCTGTGCATCTGCCCTTGCTGGACGCGCATACTCGGCGGCTGGACAAGCGGCTTTGGCGCTGCACACTACAGCTGTGCTTCAGGTCTTCCAGAACAAGATGCTCGCCAGTGAGGAAGCCGGTCTGGATGCAGCTTCACTCAGGGACCTGAGGAGCATGACAGACCTGGCCCTGCGTGCCACCAAAGCCACCGCCCAAGCTCCAGCCTGGTAGTATTAGAGTGCCACCTCTGGCTCATGATGGCGGAGATGTAAGAGGCGGACAAAGTTCCCTTCCTCGACGCCGGTTTTGTCAGGCAGCCTGTTGGGACCAGCTGTGGAGGGCTTTGCGGAATGCTTCCCGGAGGCTCAGAAGTCATCTCAAGTGATGCTACACTTACTTCCAATTGCTTGCAGTCGCCCCAGACCTGCACCTGACTCAGCAGACAGCCAAACCAACGCCAGCCACCCCTGAGGGGTCGGCAGGATAGAGCTCATGCTCAGCACGACGCTACCTCTTCCCAAAGCGCCAAGGACCCCGGCCAAGATCGCCTTGGATTCAGTGCTTCAGAAGTCCTCCTGATCAGCCAGGCAGAAAGAGGAGGGGCCCCGAGTCTCACTCCTGCCGGACCACCCCGCAAGCAGCCTCTAATGTGCCTCTTGTCACCCCGCTCAGCGCTGGGTGCAGAGCAAAGGGTGTTATTGGTTCCCCATGGGCCCATTTTAGCACCCGGGTGTCCGACCGCTAAGATAGCGGAAAAAATAAAACACATACATTTTCGAAAGAGAGAAAAATAATTTTCTGCCTGCCATAAGCGTCCTGCCCTTATGCAGCCAGTCTTTAGAGCTGTTTCAACCTCTTGCCATGCGGGCCAAGCCCTGGCAGGCCATCCCCGGTGTGTCAAGTGTGTAATGGCTACGATAAGACGAGGTTATACTCTCCAATTCGCTCGAAGACCACTGCGCTTCTGTGGACTGCTCGCCACCACAGTGCGCAGCGAGGACGCTCAAGTCCTTCGCGCAGAGGTGATGAATAGAAATCGTTAGAAAGCCATAGAAATCCAAGATGGCGCCGAGGATGGCAGCCGTGTTGCGAGCTCCGGGAAAACTTTGCAGTTTTTCGTATGTTTTATTTGTTTTTTTGTTGTTTTACGTGTTAGATGTTGTTAGTATAACTGTCTACAATAGAGACACGCTTTTGAACATTGGTTCCTCTTTCGCGCAACGCAAACCGGACTTTGAGTTTTTGAATGCTGGTGGATTGTTCACAGACACCACATCCGAGCTCTTTGTCTGGGTTGCGCAATCGAGGAAACGCCGCCGACGCCGAAAAAGAGGAAAAAGAGCTGGCGTTCTCGTCAGACTGAGACGCCGTGCTTTCCGACATCCTCTTCCAACCATTTTACTGGCCAACGTTCAGTCACTGGATAACAAACTCTGTGAATTGCGGGCGCGCATCTCATACCAACGAGAAACAAGGGACTGCTGCGTTATTTGCCTCACAGAAACCTGGATGTCTGCAATGGTTCCAGACTCAGCCATCGAGCTCACGGGCTTCTCCGTGCACCGCTCGGACAGAATGGAAGAGCTCACAGGGAAAAGCAGAGGCGGGGGTGTCTGTTTCTATATTAACAACTTGTGGTGTGATGAAAGGAACATACACTCTATTAAATCCTTCTGCTCCCCTGATCTGGAATTTCATACGCTTCTGTGTCGACCATTCTGGCTACCGAGGGAATTTACAGCGATCATAATCACGGCTGTTTATATACCCCCCCCCAAGCCAACACAGACCAGGCACTCAGGGATCTGTACAGAAATATAAGTGAGCAGGAAACCACGCACCCAGATGCAGCTTTTATTATCACAGGGGACTTTAATAAAGCCAACTTCAGAACATTAGCTCCAAAATACTTTCAACACGTCACCATCAACACGCGTGGAGATTGTATACTCGACCATTGTTACACTTCTTTCCGGGACGCATACAAATCCCTCCCCCGCCCACCTTTCGGCAATTCGGATCACTCTTCCGTTCTGCTCCTGCCTGCTTATAGGCAGAAACTGAAACGTGAAGCACCCGCCCTCAGGACAGTCCAATGCTGGTCGGACCAATCGGACGCTATACTGCAGGACTGTTTTGATCACGTGGACTGGGACATGTTCTGGGAAGCGTCTGATGACGACATAGAGGCGTATTCAGATTCCGTAACATGTTTCATCAGGAAGTGTATAGATGATGTAGTTCCGACCAAAACAATTCGTATCTACCCCAACCAAAAACCGTGGATTAACAGCGATGTTCGATCAGCCTTGTCAGCGCGGACATCTGCCTTTAATTCCGGAAACACTGACGATCGGAAACAAGCCAGTTACGATCTCAGGAGATCCATCAAAGCAGCCAAACGAACATATAAAAACAAAGTTGAAGAACATTTCAACAACAATAATCCAAGAAGCATGTGGCAGGGCATTAACAACATCACAGGCTTTAAAGGGAATAAACCAGCTACTGTGAACATTGCCGCCTCTCTACCGGACGAGCTCAACAACTTTATGCTCGGTTCGAGGCTGATAACACCGCCCACAGAGAGCGCTCACACGACTGCTGCAGAAGAGGTGAGTCCACTCACGCTTTCTGTCGCGGATATAACCCGATCCTTCAAACGGGTGAACATCCGTAAAGCTGTGGGCCCAGATGGTATACCAGGCCGTGTGCTCAAAGCATGCGCTTTCCAGCTAGCCGGGGTTTTTACAGATATTTTCAATCTGTCCCTCCCTCTGTCTGTGGTTCCCTCATGCTTCAAAAAAATCCACCATTGTGCCCATACCAAAGAAAAATAAAATCACATGCTTGAATGACTGGAGGCCGTTGCTGACCCCCATCTTCAGCAAGTGTTTTGAGAAGCTTCAGAGAACACATCTGCTCTGTGCTGCCTGCTTCACTGGACCCACTACAATTTGCATACCGCAGTAACCGTTCCACAGACGATGCTATTGCCTTCACCCTGCACACTGCTCTCTCCCACCTGGAAAATAAGAACACCTATGTGAGGATGCTGTTCGTGGATTATAGTTCGGCATTTAACACCATAGTGCCTGCCACACTGGTTGCGAAGCTCCAGACTCTAGGACTGAACAGATCTCTGTGCAGCTGGATCCTGGACTTCCTGACAGGCAGAAGTCAGGTGGTCAGAATGGGCAACAACACATCATCTCCCCTGATCCTCAACACTGGTGCACCGCAGTGCTGCGTCCTCAGCCCACTCCTGTACTCCCTGTACACACATGACTGTACAGCTACACACAGCTCCAATGTCATCGTCAAATTTGCTGATGACACAACGGTGATAGGCCTGATCACCGACAACGATGAGACGGCCTACAGAGAGGAGGTGAGTACCCTGACTAAATGGTGTCAGGAGAACCACCTCTCACTCAACATCGACAAGACCAAGGAGCTGGTGGTGGATTACAGGAGACAGAGCAGAGAACACACACCCATCACCATCGACAAGACTTTAAGTTCCTCGGCGTTCACATCACCGAGGATCTCACATGGTCTGTTCACACAGATGCAGTGCTGAAGAAAGCACATCAGCGTCTCTTCTTCCTGAGACGGCTGAGGAAGTTTGGAACGAGCCCCAGAATCCTCAGATCCTTCTACACCTGCACTGTGGAGAGCATCCTGACCGGCTGCATCACCGCCTGGTTTGGAAACAGCACCGCTGGCAACCGCAGGGCTCTGCAAAGGGTTGTGCGAACTGCCCGCCACATTGTGAGCTTCCCTCCCTCCAGGACATCTACACCAGGCGGTGTACAAGGAAAGCCCGGAGGATTATCAAAGACTCCAGCCACCCGTCCCACAGACTGCTCTCTCTGTTGCCCTCAGGGAGACGTCTCCGCAGCATCCGATCGCGCACTAGCCGACTGAGGGACAGCTTTTTCCCTCAGGCTATCAGGCTAATGAACAGTCAGAAATAACTCACCTACATCACACTCCCTCTCACACAACATGCCATGCACTGCACTTTAACACAGTTCCACTGGACTACACGCACACTGCACTAACACATCTGCTATCACTGGACACCATACAAAAGCACATCCACGACATTGCATATGCATAATCTGTTGCACCTTTGCACAACTATCTGCTGCTCAACCAATCTGCTGTTAATTTATAATCTGTTGCACCTTCACATTATTACGATGTATAGACTACATAATGTATAGATAGTGTACATAATGTAGATGTGCACATACGGTGTATAATGTGTAGTTGATAACTAAGTATGTCTTTATAGTACACTATGTGTACTGAGTATATGTATGTGTATTTTGCACATTGTCTTCTGTACAGTCTGTAAATATGTACTGTCCATATGTAAATTGTTGTTTTTTTGCACTGTCTGGAGCACGCTCGTAAGAATTTCACTCACCAAGGCACTTGTGCTGTGGTGATGTGACAATAAAAGTGATTTGATTTGATTTGAAATCGTTACTCCAGCCTAGAGCAAGTCAGGCTTCTACAGCCGCTACTTCCTCATCTCCAAAAAAGACGGTGGCCTGCGACCTATTCTAGATCTCTAGATATTCAAGACTTCTGAATCACGCCCTGGTAAAAGGTCATTCAGGATGATCACTTTGAAACCGATCATCTCGCAATTATGCCCAGGGGACTGGTTCATGTCGCTGGATCTGAAAGATGCATACTTTCATATAGAGGTTGTCCCTCATCACAAATGATTCTTGAGATTCGCATTCAAAGGGGTGGCATATCAATACAAGGTCCTACCATTTGGGCTGTCCCTGGCTACCTTGACGACTGGCTCATTCTGGCCCAGTCAGAGGCGGTTTCGACATCGCACAAGACCCTCCTAATCAGCCACTTAGGTTGCCTGGGGATCAGGGTCAATTTTGCCAAGAGCATACTGTCACGCAGCCAATGAGTTTCATTCCTGGGCACAGTTATCGACTCAGTGCAGATGACAGCAACTGTCTCAGTGGAGCGAGCCACGATGATTCATCGCCAGGCGGCTTCCTTCAAGGAACTAAAAGAGCTCATTTCAGCACGGCATTGTTGCAAATGCTGCGCCGTCATTATAAGATGTGCAGGACTCCCCTGCATGCTGCATGTGTGGCATATCAATACAAGGTCCTACCATTTCGGCTGTCCCTGGCTCCCCGCACTTTTACGCGATGCATGGATGCGGCTTTCTCCCCTCTGTGACAGATGAGAATCTGCATACTTAACTACCTCGACGACTGGCTCATTCTGGCCCAGTCAGAGGCGGTTTCGACATCGTACAAGACCTTCCTAATCAGCCACTTAGGTTGCCTGGAGCTTAGGGTCAATTTTATTACCAAGAGCATACTGTCACCCAGCCAACGAGTTTCATTCCTGGGCACAGTTATCGACTCAGTGCAGATGACAGCAACTGTCTCAGCGGAGCGAGCCACGATGATTCAACGCCAAGCGGCTTCCTTCAAGGAAGATACCGCCCGTATGTTCAAAGCTTTCCAGAAAAAGCTGGACCTTATGGCAGCGTCTTCGCCGGTACTTTAGTTGGGTCTGCTTCACATGCGACCCATCCAGTTCTGGATGAAGCATAGGGTTCAATCCGCGGCTTGAGCGTCACGGACGCCACCGCGTAACGGTGACTCAGGCCTGTGTATCAGCCCTGGCCCGTTGAAGGGACCTCCTCTGGCTTAAGCAAGGCGTGATCTTAGACACGGCGCACAGATGAAGGTTGTCATGACAGACGCTTCCAACAAGGGTTGGGGAGCGCTGTGCGAGGGCAAACCAACCTTCGGTCTTTGGTCGAAGAGGAGTCGGGCCTGCACATCAACACATCAAAGTTTGTGCTGCAGCCATAGTGGCTTTCCATGCCCCTATTACTGGCCGGTCGGTGGGCAGAGATAGTGCGGTAATTTAATTTTTACGAGGCACCAGGAGACTGAATCCCCCGCATCCTCGTACAGTTCCACCCTGGGACTTACCAACCGTACTAAAGGCCCTGAAAGGGCCCCCGTTTGAACCATTGCAATCCACGAGCCCCAGAGCACTCTCGTTAAAAACCGCCCTGCTGCTAGCACTGCCGTCGGTCAAGCGAGAAGGAGACCTGCAGGCCCTCTCCATCAACCCTGCTTGCCTGGAATTGGGCCTAACGACTCCAAGGTCGTCCTGAAACCAAGGCTGGGTTATGTACCTAGGTGCTCTCGCCTCCGTTCAGTGCCCAGGAATCCCTGCTCTGCCCCGTCAGGGCCCTGAGGGTATAATTGAGCGTTCTGCCTCATACGGAAAGTCAGAACAGCTTTTTTTCGGCTTCGGTAACCGCGCTACAGGTGGCCCCATTACAAAGCAAGGAATTTCTAGGTGGTTAGTGGATGCTATAAAAAAAAAAAAAAAAAAAATTTGATTAAGCTCAGATGAGCTTTATTTGTCACATACACAATTATACAGAGTATAACCAGCAGTGAAATGTGTTCTCTGCATTTAACCCATCCAAGTGCACACACACCTGGAGCAGTGGGCAGCCGACACAGCGGCGCCCGGGGAGCAGTTGGGGTTCGGTGCCTCGCTCAAGGGTCTCACCTCAGTCGTGCACAATTCCTGCCGGAGCCGAGATTCGAACCCACAACCTCGGATTACAAGTCCAACGCTCTATCCACTAGGCCTATTACCCTCCGTGACTCCTATTACCCAAGCATACTCCTCCTTGGGTTTGCAGTGCCCCATCGGAGTCAGAGTCAATTCCACCAGAGGTATCGCCTCTTCCTAGGGCATGGTCCAGCAGGGTGTCCATTTCGTAAATTTGTGAGGCGGCCGGCTGGTCCTCGCCGTCCACATTTGTAAGGTTTTACAACCTGGACGTCCCTGCCTTACAGGCCAGAGTCCTTTCTGCTTAAATTAGCAATCTTATGGGTTCACTTGAACAGCATTGTTCAAGCCCCTTCCTTCACTTGGTCTGTCCATACTATATGGACGCCAAGTATCAACTTTACGGGACGACACTCAGGCCACGGATGACTCTATGGTTCAGCCTGTGCTTGGTGTATTCTAATGACTCCCCTGGGTCTTACTCCTACTGAGTCTTGGTTTTGAGTCGTTCCATGTCATAGCACGGCATTATTGTACTTGTTCCCATACAGCGTCTCTCGATGCAGTACGAGTGAAATATCGAAAGGGAACGCACTCGGTTACTATCGTAACCTTGGTCTCCTGAGATATGGAACGAGTACAGCGTTCCTGGCCGTGCTATGAGCTGCACGCCTCAATCGCTTCTTTCGAAGAAATCTGAGATGCGGTGGCAAAGCGGCCGCTTATATAGCAAGATGCCCCTCCTATTTTGGCGGTCTATGGTGGGCTGCATAGCCATAGGCTTGTGCACCGCCGCCGAGCCATTGGTTCATTTTTTATTACTGCCCGAACCGATGGACGTGCAGTTACACTGCGTGATTAAAAACGACTTCAGTTGAAGAGGAAAAAAGTAATTTTTCCCATACAGCATCTCTCGACGCAGTACTCATTCCATATCTCAGGGAACCGAGGTTACGATAGTAACCGAGTACATTTATGTTGATATGCCTGCAATGCAGCATTGGATTTTTTTTTTTTTAATCTTAATCTTCAGTCTATTTAATAAAAGTAGTCAGATGAATTCATCACTTTTCCACCTTGACTGAATCATTACAATTATATGGTATTGAGATTAACTGTTGAATTATCTATTTAAATGAAAGTCTATACAATGAGTTGCAAATCACAGTGATAGAGAAAGACAGTTGATAACACAAAGTAAAATAAAAGTGTTATGTCCCTGTTTGAATATGATCACACTTTTATAATTTTTTTGCTTTTGTTATTACATAAAACATATATGTGCATCTTGAAGTACAATTGTACTTTCAGCATGCTGTTGTAAATGTGCAACCCATCAGACTGCACAACAGTGTCTCCGGCGGCATTGGCATCTGCGAATATTTATTGACTCTCTGCTGCACACTATTGCACACACCTAATATTTATGTTTTTGTTTTATATAAAAAGTTAATTGTGTAAATATTAAAGTACGGTGTCAACAGTGAAATCCAAATGTCTATTTATTTATGTTCTCTCTAAAAAGATAAACTTTTGGAACCGTGCAACATTATGCAAATTATTAGCTTTTTTCATGAATAAATACAGTGTAAGAATGCACTTTTTGGGGTGAGTTTGCCTTTAGTTTTCTCCAAAACTGGAAAGAGTGACAGTCAGGGTCACTCTGTATACATATTCATTGAAAGAATGAGCTAACCTATGAAGGAACACTTTTTATTAGTGTTGGAAAATGGGACACAGTGCATGTGCTAAGAGGCATTTTGATGTTTTGGGTGATTTTGCTTTTAGTTTATTCAAAAACCATACAGTAAAATGCCTTGACAATGCACACAGTGACAGTCAGAGTCACTCTAAATACATATCCATTAAAATAATGAGCTAACCTATGAAGGAACACTTTTTATTAGTGTTGGAAAATGGGAAACAGTGCATGTGCCAGGACGCATTTTGATGTTTTGGGTGAGTTTGCTTTTAGTTTTATCAAAAACTATACAGTAAAATGCCTTGACAAGGAATACAGTGACAGTCAGGGTCACTCTGTATACATATTCATTGAAAGAATGAGCTAACCAGAGGTGGAAAGAATACAAAATATTCTACTCAAGTAAAAGTACCATTACATTACTGAAATTTTACTTAAGTACAAGTAAAAATACCAGTCTAAAAATATACTCAAGTAAAAGTAAAAAGTAGCTCATTTAAAATTTACTCAGAGTAAAAATTACTTAGTTACATTTTAACAATGAGAGGGAGGAAAAAATGGGATAGACCAAAGGTGTCAAACTCAGTTTCTGGAGGGCCACAGCCCTACACAGTGTAGATATAACAATAATTAAACACATCTGATACAGCTAAACTAAACATTTAGGCTTATTTGAAAACTACATGGTGTGTGTGTTGGAGCAGGGTTGGAACTAAACTCTTTAGGGCTGTGGCCCTCCAGTAACACCCTCCAGAGTTTGACACACCTGGGATATGGGCCTATAAATGTCAAACTAGGTGTTTTTAATTAAATGAATCAGTTATTTAGAATAATAACACATTTAGGCTGTTACCAGGGAAATTAAATCAGTATCAACAAAATTAATCTTTGCAATGCAGAGGAAACGCAGAAGCTTCATCTGAAGTGGCATAGATGTATTTACACACTGACATGAATGCATTCAGCCTCAGTTACAAATGCAGAAATAATATGCGAATGATTTTTGGCATTAAAGAAAAATGTATAATTTTGACCCATAAAATGTATTGTTGGCTATTGCTACAAATATACTCCAGCGACTTAAGACTGGTTTTGTGCTCCAGGCCAGGGTCACAAATGTTAAATAGTGATTTGAAATACAAAAATAAAAAGATACTTTAAATGTTAAATTAGAACCACCAGTAGGTGTCAGCAAGTCACTCATAAGTGAGTCATTGCGATTGAACAGAATCATTTAAACGGTTAATTCAAGGAATGAAACACCGTCATTGCTCAGAGTCAGAGACGCAAAACTGTGCTATGGTGGCTGTGTTTGGTATTATTTTTGTTGTCGAAATAGAGCAAAAACAGGCAATATGGTGTCTAAAACGCAAGTCTCTTAATTAACTTCTTGTTTTTTGAACTGTTGTAAAAGCAAAACTACAGGCCTATGTAATCATGGTGATTTTTGGAGAAAACGGCATTCTTCATGTGATGTTGACTTACTATATTAAATTATATAAATATTAGTGGTGGGCATAGATTAATTTTTTTAATCTAGATTAATCTAGATTAATTTTGGAATTAATCTAGATTAATCTAGATTAAAATGGCTCATTTGAATTCTGCCGAAGGCATTCAGAATATGTGTGCTACCCAAATAATGACTAAAAGTAAGTCTTTGAGAACGGGTTTCTCAAGCCAGGTGGCGCATTAGACCAGGGGCTCATCTCCTGTTTCCAAAATGCATCACAAACTTCAATCTCTTCCCGTCCCAATCCCACGAAAAAACTGGAGGAAAATCCGTTCCACTCCCGGAAGAATGACTTCCCTCCCACCCCGTGTTTTTTTGCCGATAACTGTCAATTACAGTAAAATATAGTACAGATCACAGCGTGCCCACCTTATTAGTTGAATAAAACCCAAAATGTCATTTTTGTTATTATATTGAACTGATAGCCATCTTATGCACAGTGTTGCACAGATTAAATTTCATGTAAATCATCCATGCTAACACACACGTCTTTTATTTTAATTTTTAGACATTTCACTCTCTACAGATATATTTTTCTATGTACTGTATTTTTAGATATATTCGAGTTTCAAGTTCTCGCTCAAGTTCACATGAGACCTAAAGCGCATCCTGTTTGCTTAAAAGCCGTTTCGTTGTTATTCTGAGTGCACACAAATAAACGTAGAGTCTTTACAGATTCGAAAGATGTATTAGGCTACTTTTATCTGTATGACCAAAAATGACGGAGATTTTAAGAGCAAGTGAGCGCACGGAGCCTGTCTTGCAGCAAAGCGCTTCCACACAAACACTTCAATAGCGCACATTTCTCTAGGTTAACATCATATTGAGCGGCCATGTAAAGTTGCTACTACATACATCTTTCAGATGAAAAGCCATATTTGAGGTTGATGAATGATAGGTGAGCGTTTGGATGTCCTGCCCGATTGTATTACCACATAGACCAGCCGTTAACAATCTGTCCATCACGGACTGCGAGCCTCTAGTTCGAAGACTGCTCTCGCCCCTACAGTGCAATTCGCTAGGTATACATCCACTCTAAAATATCAGGGTGAAAGTCATCATAGCTTGCGTAGTATAGACCCAGCTCCCAACCCAACTTTGAGAATAGATATTTTTTTTATCGCCGATAAGAGTCTCACGTTAACGCAGCACGTTAACGCCGATAACGGCCCACCACTAATATATATATATGTATATGTATACATACATATGCATTAAAATAAAAAAATAACAATGAGTAAACAACATTAATATTAACCTTTATTACCATTAATATGATAATTAATGTACATTACTACGGTGACGTAATGCTGCCATCCACGTAATATTTTTTCCACTCAATTATGTCGTTATAACGAGATCTTTTCTCGTAATAACGAGATCTTTTCTCGTTATAACGAGATCTTTTCTCAATAACGAGATCTTTTCTCGTTATAACGAGATCTTTTCTCGTTAAAACGACATATTTTCTCGTAATAACGACATCTTTTCTCGTTAAAACGACATATTTTCTCGTAATAACGACATCTTTTCTCGTAATAACGACATCTTTTCTCGTTAAAACGACATGTTTCTCGTTAAAACGACATCTTTTCTCGTTATAACGACATATTTTTCTCGTAATAACGACATATGGTAGAGCTGAGGTGAGCCGCGCTGCTCAGTCTGACATAAACGAGGATCTGCACGCGTCTGAATTGAAATACACTGTTTTAAATGTATTTAATGTAATGGTTTTAATTATAGCAGCATGTTTATTAGGATTAATCTCCAATACAACATTATCCAATAACTGCACTCAGACCCATGACTTGTTTAGGCTATATATGATCAGATCAAAACAGTTATTTTTGAATAATTGACTCTGGGCTTGGAATATTTATTTATTTGAATGACTGAAGTTTGATTGAACAACAAATCGAAATATGAACAAAGATAAATAAAGAGATTTTCTCATAGGTTAATAATAATAATAATAATAATTATTATTATTATTATTATTTCGTTCTGTTTGAAAACGGGCAAACAAATTAAGCTCGATTTTTCGTAGGCCTATTTTTGTTCGTGGGTAAACAAATGAGCTGCTTTAATATTTGTTTCACATGTGTGGGCGGCCTTGATATACTTTAGTCTGATTATATATGAATTATGTATTAATGATTTCATATTATTAAATGATCTTTAGCTGAATCATCGTATCACGTTCTTCTTATGGGTTAAATTGCAGGCTTTGCTTTACTGAAGGAACAGTCTTCGCTGCGCTGGGTGTGAGCACTGAACACAATAGTACAGATGGAAAGACTGTACAGTATCTCTTGCTGGATTTAGGCTATACGAATTAAATAAACACAAACTTGTTTTCGATTGTTTTATTTAAGTAGACCTTTAGACATAGGCGCGCCAGAAAGCGCACGCTGTTATTTTACAAAAGCAATTAACATTTTGTTCTTATTGTGGAAGTATATAAAATTGCTTTCCTCGGTTATCACAATTTAAGGGATTGCGTCGGTGTCGCAATTGAGAAGAACAGTGGTGTGCTTTAAATGAGATAAAGCAACATCCAGACTGTATGAAACGTTATTGTGACTAATTTGCAGAGCGGTACATAGATGAACTCTTATTCTGCGTGACGGATAGACAGTAAAGACAAGCTGAGTTAAAACATTGATTTTTTTAGGGGCCGTCCTCGGTTCACAGCAACCCGGGACTATCAGAGATGGATAAAACAGTTTTTATTAACATTAAACATTTAATTTAATATTTGTATATTATTAGTATTATTAGGTTATGTTAACTTGTTAGGGCTATAGGCCTATTTCTATTGCATATAATATTATATTTTATTACTTTCCCATTTAAATTGTATCGCTTTACCTAATTAACGTTTTGTACCAGAGCATGTGAGAGAAGCGGAGCGGTTCAATATTCCGCTGTGTGTGTGTGTGCGCACCGCCAGTCGTTCACGGCCAAATCAAACACTCCGCTAATGTTCCGCTCACGCCTCAGGTGAACCAAATCCCGCTCAGATCAGCGTTAGGCCTATTTATTTTTCCTGTTTATAGTGAAATTATTGAATAAATGTCTCAATTAAACAGTTATGTTTCACGGTGAACTTGTTTTAATAGGGATGTTCATTAACCGTTAACCAACTGATAAGAATTTTGACCGATTAAAATCAGTTAAACGGGTTTAAAGTCACTTATTTATTTATTTTAGTAATTTATTAAAATATGTTAAAAGGTTTGCTGCATGGTTAAAATAAGCTATACGTATAAAAAACAAGTTTTTAGAGAGAGCGAGAGAGAAAAACAAGTCGCCTATAAGTCGCATTTTATTATTGAATTCTGATTTTTTGGTAAAATAAGACAAAAAATAGAATGCCGCTTTCTGCCGTCTGCTTTAATTTCGCAGCACAATAATGAAATAAACTCTGCATACTCTAAAAACACTGGGTTAAAAACAACCCAATTTGGGCTGGATAAATATAGGACAGAACACATTTGGGGTTAATTTTACCAGTAAATCGGGTTGTTTATTTAACCCATCATAAATGGTTGATTTAACCCAGCTAATGGGTTTATTCATTTCTATTATAATATTAGCTTTTTTACTTTATGCATGAAATAATATTTACAGATTAATTTAAATCCTCTAAACTTTTGTAAAATACTCCAGAACCACTGGTTTACGTGATAACTTCCTTTATTTCTAATTTGCTTGCTTTTATCCTTTACACATTGCCCTATTTAATCTCGTTTAAAAACATTAGAAGTAAAGATTAAACATTAAACCGATGTAATTCACGAGTAAATCGACCGCTCTGTAACTGTGTTTCCACCGTAACAGCGCTGGCTCACGCCGAGCTGGAGTCGTGTTCGCGGGACTGATCAGGATAGACTGCCGCCTGCACTTCACTCATGGACGAAATGAACTGCGATTGCCTTCACAGTCTGCCCAAAAACAAACAGTAAACAGCTCTGAGGACATGTTTTAACATCCAAAGTATTTGTGTTCTGTATCTTTATAAATATAATCGTTTATTTTAAGCAAAGCATCAGATTCTTCATCAAGCAATAAAACCGACGCAAGCGGACGTTAAAAAAATAGAGGCTGCTTGTTGCACAGTATTTCTTTTATTTTCTTAAATTATTATTTAAGTCAAAATGTCTTTTAGTATAGGCCTATTTATTCGTTATATATAACGCCTAGCTTTATTGTGTTTTCTCCGCTTGCAGAAGTGCTGCAGGTGGGTGATGATCATGTAAATCCTTGTTCTGTTGTCTGCTGTTTTTGCGCATGTAAAATTAATTCCCCAAAACAAATGTTAGTATTTTAAACGGGTCACGGACACTTATTCTTTCTAATTTAATTCAGTTCTAATTTCAAGTTAAAGGTTAAAGGTTAGGAAAAATAACCGAAATGAACATCCCTAATTTAAATGTATACAATTAAAATTCTTAATTTAAAAACGATGTCTTGTTTTTGAAGCCACTTGGAAAACTTTTGTAAAAGTTAAATAACTGAAAAGTATATTTTTCCATTAAAACAACCTTCATATTCAAAACACGCACAAGATGAAATGCACCGAACAAATAATTATTTTGTGGCGTAAATAAAAGAAACACACTTTCTAAAATTAAAATAAACCAAAACTGAGAAATGCGTTCTATAAAACGCGTGTCAATCTTCACAGGATTTTAGAATTTGGTTTTAGAAACATTAGCTTAGACAAATGAGTGCTTAGCATATTCCACAGATTCTGGAATTGGCAAATTACCAAAGGGCGCTTTAGGCCCGCTCACATGCTCTGCTTACTACCATATATTTAGCAAAAACTTTAAACTTATGACAATTAAGCCAATACTTTATGATTGTAGGCTATTTATGCCAATGCGTGATGATGATAAATGAGCGTGTTGTGCTTTCATTTTCAAATGAAACTACGAATGATTAATTCCTCAACGAAACACTAGGCAGTAGGCAATAATATCAATAATTATTAATTCGCAGAATATTTTTTATAAATGTTAAATTCAACCTTTAAACTGCATTTCCAATAGTCTAGAAATTCCAGTCACATCCAAGCTTTAGCGTGTGGAGCATTTACAGTAGACTTACAAAATTAGTCAGAACGTTATGTAAAGAGATCGAAATGAAGGGAAAAAACTAATATAACAATAGGCTAATAATAATGATGATGATGATGAATAGGCTACAGACAATCAGTTAATTGACAAACACGATGTATTTTATTTTATTTAGTTTAAATAGTGTGCACAGTTTTATTTTATGTACTTTATGTAATATTAGCCTATTCGTGATAAACTTGAATGCTGTGTACATCGCGTGCCATTGCCTACAGTCCGGTAGCCTATGGTCAATATAATAATTAATTATGTAATAATTTCTATAATAATTCACAAAGGTCAAGTAGGTTTGTTTATGCATTAAACGAGAAATGGATGTTGTTCCCTCAACATAGCGAGGCCACGACATGAGGAGGCCTTTACGTTATTGTTCATATTTCGATTTGTTGTTCAATCAAACTTCAGTCATTCAAATAAATAAATATTCCAAGCCCAGAGTCAATTATTCAAAAATAACTGTTTTGATCTGATCATATATAGCCTAAACAAGTCATGGGTCTGAGTGCTGTTATTGGATAATGTTGTCTTGGAGATTAATCCTAATAAACATGCTGCTATAATTAAAACCATTACATTAAATACATTTAAAACAGTGTATTTCAATTCAGACGCGTGCAGATCCTCGTTTATGTCAGACTGAGCAGACACTCGCTCACCTCAGCCCTACCATATGTCGTTATTACGAGAAAAATATGTCGTTATAACGAGAAAAGATGTCGTTTTAACGAGAAACATATGTCGTTTTAACGAGAAAAGATGTCGTTATTACGAGAAAAGATGTCGTTATTACGAGAAAATATGTCGTTATTACGAGAAAAGATCTCGTTATAACGAGAAAAGATCTCGTTATTACGAGAAAAGATCTCGTTATAACGAGAAAAGATCTCGTTATTACGAGAAAAGATCTCGTTATAACGACATAATTGAGTGGAAAAAATATTATATGGATGGCAGTATTACGTCACCGTACATTACAAACGTTTATGTACAAAAATAATGTAATTACAAACATTAAAATAAAATTGTGTAAAGGAAACGCCGGTATGACAGCTTCTTTACGTCCATTTAGACCGCTCTCGGCACCCGTAAGTACGGTACGTAAGTGCACGATTAGACACGCAAACCAAAAAAAAGTGCGGCTGGCTTGGCTGGCTTGACCGCAGTATCGATCCGATACTGAGGATCGGTATCGGCTCCGATCCAGTCATTTTCTGCGGATCGGGCATCGGGTCAGACGAGACCGATCCAAATCCGATCCTGTGCTTTTAAGCTTATACTATTCGGTGTTGTTGTTAAGCCCCACGGAAGCCACAAAAACACCATTAAGCACCACAGTTTTCATGCATTATATTTCAAGTGTTCTGAAGCTGTTCCATAGTTTAATCTGAGGTAATGTGCAGATGAATATTTAAGTCGTTAAATTCAAGTCTACGTGAACTTCTCTCTCTGCTGCAAAGGCTGTCTAGCTGTCATCCTCCATGTAGCATTCAAACCGTGCGTTAGTTCGGTTACTACAGTCGAACTCTTCAAGAGCGCACAGTTACTGAGGTTTAAAACTGTTAAAAGAAAAGGCTCAAAGTAAACTAACTCACAGATTTGATACACTTCTCAGCAACATCTCTTCCCCCTGTACTTTTCTTCTCTATGCGGACTCGGAGGGCTGTGCAGCCTGTGTGCTGTGACTCTGTGTTTCAAGAGCATCATTCTGCGCACGGGATGTGCATTGCGCGCTCTTTAATGGAGTATTTCGTTTTATAATACTTTTGCACAATGAAAGATAATAATAGTCTTTCTTGTTCTGTCCTGTCTATAATATTTTGCTGCCTTATTATTGTGTTATACATTTAAAATACGTTTATTTTTATTTAATATTAAATATTTATATATAAATGTATTTGCTTGTTTTTTAAATGTATTTTATAATACAAAGAGCAAGATTTATTCGTAGACTTATTCACTTTTATTTGTAAATAAAAATGTTTCACTAGATTTTATAAATAAATATATATATATATATATATATCTATCTATATATATATATATATATATATATATATATATATAAAACAAAGCGAGTTTATTTCACAAAAATTAAGTCAAAACTGTTATGAACAGCCTATAACGCAAGGCTATTATATAGCCGTCCCAAACTCATTTCTTTGTTAATAATATTAATTTTGTATGAGCCAGCACATTCATTAAAAGCAGTGGTTCTCAATCTGCGACCCACCAAGCTGAACATAATAAAAAATACTTTCTGTTCTACAGTTCATTTTTAGTTTTTACATTAATTAAAAAAATATACGAAACAAATAAAAGCTATGTTTTTGTTATGTCAAATAATTTAGTTTTTCATTATGCATGAGCAGACTATATGCACTCATGTAATTAATGTTACGCATTTAATAAGTGCGCAGAATTTAATTAAGACAGTCATCAGCAGCATTTCGTTCGTTAAAATTGTGCATCAGAATGGACACATTTGTTCAGGGGAGGAAACGAAATGTGGAAAATGCCAGCGAAGGAATACGAATATAGTGTCTGCAGTGCTTGCCTCACACTGAACATTCAGGTAAAAAGAAACATCATCCTTATCATCCTTAATTACAGAAAATGTGTAAAAACATTTCTGGAGAGAACCTTAGATTATTAAAATCGAAAATGCTCTCCATATTTGGATCAACATAGGCTACATTTGTGAACTTTTCTGCAATGTCGCGTGTCGAGTCACGCTTCCGCGCGTCTTACAGACTGTAACTTACAATCACAACTTTATTGTGCTGTTAGCCTACTCATTTCGAGCAGAATTTCTCAAGATTCAAGATTTTTATTCGTCACATACACAATTATACAGAATATAACCAGCAGATAAATTTAATTGGTCAGCTCCCGACAGCATCAGGTGTTTTATTAATGGTGAGTATAATTATTTATTTATTTATTTAAATAAATGCAATCGTTTAGATATCATAATATTTAGGCTATAAATAATATTATAAATCTGGTTGGTTTGTCTTGGTGACTAATATGTAAATGACATGCGTGCGGCCCGTGAGACTTGCACTTGGATCATAGTGCTGCGCAGTCGAAAAATAGGTAGAGAACCACTGATTTAAACATATAGCCTACAAAATGACACGAAGTGAAAATATCATGGTATTTTTTGGTTATGAAAACAACCTAGGAGCCTGTTAATGAAACGTGGACATTGCTCATGAATAGAATGAATAACACATTGTCATGCAAATCCTTCAAAGCAAACACACCCAGTACAGTAATGTGATTAGTTGGAACTGTAGGCTACTTTCATTGTACTTTACTGCTGCATGCTTGTAGTTTCTACGCTTTAGTGAAGTTATATAACGTCACAGCGCTGTGCCGCGTTCGTGCAAGTGCTATAGAAGAGCGCGTGCCACCAGCACAGTATAACATCTGACAGGACAGTTCGTTTTTGGTGAGATACTTTTTATTTCAAAACTGCCTCAGAGTCAGATGATTTGACAGTGTCAAAGGCTTCCATGCACGTCTTTTAAAATAAAAGTCTCGCACCAGAAAAGCATTTAGAATTACGTTTTTTGTTGATGTTGTTTATTTGGCTGTAAACAATTCGCGACCCACTCAGAACGGTCTCAACCCACTTTTGAGCTGCATACTAGAGGTTCTACCCGACCCGAATGGTCCCAAATACTCGGTTTCGGGTCGGGTTTGGGTTAATGTTTAATGGATAGCTTCGGGCTCGGGTCGGGTTCGGGTTTGTAGCTAAACCAAAACTATATGCAGAGGCTTCACTGCTACGCACACACATATCAGAGATCGCGCACAAACAGCACGGAAACTTTATTAGTAAAATAGCTTCGACAGGCTACTGACTCGCAAGTCACAACATTATATTTATCTGCAATGAGGCGGCAAAATCGCTGTTTTTGAAGTAACTAAGCCTCATTGCTTGTAGAGAGAGACAGACGCAGGTTCACATGCACGCGCAACTTTCCTCGGTCTCTCTAGCTCGCTGGTCTCTCTCTCTCTCTCTCTCGCCGCTCTCTCTCAAATAAATGATTAATTCATTCAAATAAATACAATCTTATTTAAGAGCTTATGTCTGATTTAAAGTAGACAGAATGCTAACGAGCCTTAACTGACAAAAATGACCATAATTTGCACGGTCATCATCTTCTTGTCCAAACAAAATTCATAAACTCGGCAGAATGTATGCTGCACCTGATGTTCACAAACTTCCATAACTGGTAAATGTTTGTGAAATGGCAGAGCCTTGATTAATCCGTTTCTTTGCATGCAATCGTGAAATGCAATCTTTTTCCTTTTTTTATTCGTTATGGGCGGGGGTGATTTGGTCGGGTTCGGGCTCTAAATTTAACTGTGCCGCGGTCGGGTCAGACGATCTCGGGGCGGTTCGGCTTCAGTTTTGAGCCCGTGCAGACCTCTACTGCATACCCAACACTTTTGACCAACCAGTTGAGAAACACTAATAGATTGTGTTTAATACACAGAAGAGTGATGATCGGGTCAACACAAAGAAGTATAGAAATCGGTTTATGAGAGCAGCTTCTAATTCACCATTAAAACAGATGTACGGAGATAAAACAACGCACGTATCTATAACCGTATTGTTTGTCCACACGCTTATTAGTAGTCTGATATTGACCCAATTATGCACTGGTCCAAAAAAAAAAATGCCGGTTCTCAATTCCCATCGGTAAAAATCGCGTTCCGCGGGGCCCCACGCAATTGCGTGGGTTGAGTGGTGCCTAGACAAGCTACTGCAGACACACACACACACGCGTGCGCATACATACACGCGCGCACTCGCAGAAGCTCATATACACACACACAGACTCGTACACTCACATTTACGCAGACACACACACACACACGCGCGCGTGAAAACAGTGGAAGCAAATACTCCTCATAGTCATGAAGATAATTGGAATTGTAAAGGTTTACTTTTATTTGTGTACATTGTGTACAAATTAATTCGTTTGTTATTATTGTTATTATTGTTAATAATGTTAACATGTAAATGTAAATGTAAATAATGTATTATTGTTATTATTGTTATTATTGCCTATTATAATATTAGCTTTTAGTTTTTTACTTTATGCATAAAACAATGTTTACAGATTAACTTCAATTCTCTAAACTTTTGTAAAATACTCCAGAACCACTGGTTTACGTGATAACTTCCTTTACTTTCCTTTATTTCTCATTTGCTTGGTTTTATGTAAGCTATAGGCCTACACATTGCCTATTTGATCTCGTTTAACAAACATTAGAAGTAAAGATTAAACATTAAACAGACGTAATTCACGAGTAAATCGACCACTCTGTAATTCTGTTTCCACTGCAACAGCGCTGGCAATTGCCTTCACAGTCTGCCCCAAAACAGACAGTAAACAGCTCTGAGGACATATTTTAACATCCAGAGTATTTGTATTCTGTATTTCATAAATCGTTTATTTTATGCAAAGCAACAGTCTCTTCATCACGCAAAAAGGCAGACGTGAGCGACGTTTGTTTGGTGATTCACACCGCGTATACTTGTATTTTTCTCTGCATAAAATTGAACGATATACTGCACAGAAACAATTTTTTCAATAAAATAAAAATTTACACAAACCACCCAAAACACTGAAAAAATAATCCCAAAAAATTACCCAAAAGGCCCAACCCGCATTTGGGTTAAAAAAAATAACCCAAGATTGTTTTAAGAATAGGCTGCTTGTTTTACAGTTTTTCTTTCGTTTTCTTAAATTATTCTTTAAGTGAAAATATATTTCTAGAATAGGTCTATTTATTCGTTATAATATATAGCGCCTAGCTTTATTATATTTTTCTCAGCTGGCAGAAGTGCTGCAGGTGCGTGATGTGATATGATATGATCATGTGAATCCTCATGTTCCATTGTTTGCTGCTTTTTGCGCATGTAAAATGAATTCCCGGAAAACAAATATTAGTCTTTTTAACAGGTCACAGACACGTATTCTTTCTAATTTAATTCAGTTCTAATTTAAAACATTCTTGTCGGTTAACTGTTAATAATCGGCTAACAAGAGTCTGTTGTCTGTTAGGAAAAATAACGAAATGAACATCCCTAATTTAAATGTATTTAATTAAAATTGTGTCTTGTTTTTGAAGCCGTTTGGAAAACTTAATTGACATATGCTGAAAAGCTTCTTTCTCATTGTGAGAAAGTTGGTGAATGCATTTTTATGAGTAAAGCTTGAGTATATGAAAGATGTTTATTTCTCATGAAATTAAATGTCATGTGCAATACAGAAGACAGATTTCAATGTGTCATAGCTCTTTTGCAGAGCAAGTTATGTTCGAGCTTCAATGCACAAAATCACTTGTTTCGAGCTTCTAGGATAACTACTGCTGCACTGTTAGCGGTTTCTGTAAATTACACAGTATTTAAATGTAATATGAACTGTACTTTACTGTAAAACAGTTAAACAGTATGTTACTGTATTTCCAAGTTGCATTATGGGAAATATCCTCTTGGCACCATTAAAATACAGTATTTTTTTTATTTACTGTAAATCAAAATACAGTTAAAAAAAAAATAATGAGCGCGAAACCTGACCAATGAGAGAAAGGCTTGTTCTGCTCTGAGGAAGAAGAAGAAGAAGAAGAAGTAGAAGAAGAGGAGAAGGAGGTCACACACACCTCACAGCTGCAAATGTATGTCCAATATTCCTGCTTTTTCATCACATATTTTATGTCATTGTAATTTTTAATAATAAAATTAATTATTCACTTTATGACACTGCGATGCTAGTTTCCTCGCGTTGTTCGTTAGTAGCGGAAACTCATTTGAGACGGAAGAGAACGTTATCTGCAAAAAAAAAGGTCTAACTCTAATTTCTTTCCTTTTTTGAAGAAAGTTTCACCATCATATGTGAACATAAACAGTGTCGGTAGATGGTAACGTTACTGTGTATCGCTTATATAAGTGTAAAAATGTACAGAATGCATTTAATGCTAGCAAAAAACCCGTAATGTTCGTCTTCAAACACCATAGCGTCTCTTTGGAGACATATTATGCATTTATTAATCATGTCAAAGCGCGAACTTCAGGTTTTCGTGTAAGCATGCACGTTCTTCTTATAGCCTCTCCGCTCTTCAGTCGCACACGTAACGTTACCGCAAACACAGAAAGCCCGCAAACAAAGTGAATAGATCTGATCAACACAATCTGTATTCTAGATGCACCGTGGAAGGCTGTAAATTACATTCGTGTCGACTAAATTCTCCAGCCTTTGTGAGCACCTAAGATGGCAAAAACAACTTTAGTTTAGTTAGTTAGTTAACTAATACGTTTTAGTACACAGTTAGTAGGAAAGCATAAATGTGATTTTGAGAAATCTGTGTAGATAATGACGTTACTGCGTTTTTTGCTGCTGTTCCAGATGTGAATAACGTTACTGACGCAGCTGTCCTGTTGTTGATGGCCCACTTTAAACGGGGGATTAGATGTTCCTTTTAGCTGATATATGTATTTTTAATTTACATAACTGACAACTGATGATTGCTATAACTGACACTAATTTAGAAAACGGAGCGTCCCGCACCGTACACAATCCAACGGGGAGGGGGGGGGTGGGCGCTCTGGAGGCCTCAAGGGACACGGAGACAGGACAGGACAGGAGGCCTCCAGGGCGGCGCCCGTTCTGGGAGCCATGGCGGGTCAGGGGAATCGGGCGGCCATGGCGGAGCGGGGAGCTCGGGCGGCCATGGTAGAGCAGGGAGCTTGGGAGGCCTCCATGGCGGAGCAGGGAGCTTGGGAGACCATGGTGGATCCGGGGACTCAGGAGGCCATGGCGGATCATGGAGCTCGGGCGGCCATGGCGGAGCAGGGAGCTTGGGAGGCCTCCATGGCGGGTAGCCCCCCAAAAAAAATTTCTTGGGGAAAATCTTCATCTCAGGGGGACGCTCAGGAGGTGCGGACGCTGGGGGGGTGCTCTGGGGAGCCGGACGGAACCAGCAGGGGCTCTGGGGAGCCGGACGAAACCAGCAGGGGCTCTGGGGAGCCGGATGAAACCAGCAGGGGCTCAGCAGAGCCGGACGGAACCAGCAGGGGCTCTGGAGAGCCGGACGGAACCAGCAGGGGCTCTGGAGAGGACCAGCAGGGGCTCTGGAGAGCCGGACGGGACCAGCAGGGGCTCTGGAGAGCTGGACGGAGCAGGCACTGGAGGACGCTGGCGAGAAGCCGGCACTGGAGGGCGCTCGGCAAGCGCAGCATCTTGGGGGCGCTCGGGAAGCGCAAACTCTCGGGGGCGCTCGGGAAGCGCAAACTCTCGGGGGCGCTCTGGCAGCGCAAACTCTCGGGGGAGCTCTGGCAGCGCGGAGCTGGACGGGACCAGCGGGAATGACAGAGAGCTGGACGGGACCAGCGGAGAAGCAGGAGAGAGCTTGCGAGGAGCGGCCACAGGAGGGCACTGTCTTGGAGCTGGCACAGGAGGGCGCTGTCTTGGAGCCGGCACAGGAGGGCGCTGTCTAGGAGCCGGTACAGGAGCGCGCTGTCTAGGAGCCGGTTCGGGAGGGCACTTGCGAGGAGTGGGCACTGGGGCGCTCAGGTAACGCAGAATCGAACAGAACCGGCGGAGACGAAGGTGAGCTGGACGGGGCCAGCAGAGACGAAGGTGAGCCACTGAGCCAGAGTGAATACTCCATATAGCGCCCAAGAGAACAGGTGGAATCTGACGCCGGCATCAGTTGGTATAGATGATCATCTAGACCACCCCAGAAGATGGTTTTCTGGGTTTCTTCCCTCCATGTAACTCCCTCGGCTAGAGCTAGAAACTCCTCCACGTAGTCTTCAATAGATCGACCATCCTGAACAATTGTGAGGAGAGCATTCTCTGGATTCAAGGTGAAGATGTTCATGCTGGTGTTCGGCAAAGGGGTTCAGTCTTCTGTCACGGTACATGGGGGAGCCAGGAACGAGGAGGCGAGGAACTTCTCTTAAACACCTTATTTAACATAACAGAAATCGCTGGAGACAAGTACATACACCCAATGACGTTAAGACTGAACACATAGGCAGGGAAACACAGGGCTTAA
The DNA here is from genome assembly GCA_027564155.1 of Gymnocypris eckloni scoliostomus. Taxonomy (NCBI): domain Eukaryota; kingdom Metazoa; phylum Chordata; class Actinopteri; order Cypriniformes; family Cyprinidae; genus Gymnocypris; species Gymnocypris eckloni. The sequence continues at coordinate 87,831 of JAJHNS010000097.1, forward strand.
AAAGGGGAGACCAAACTAGATAATGAATAACACAGGGCTGGGGACTAATTAACTAAAGACACAGGGCTGGGAACTGATAATTACAAATGAGGACAGGAACAGGAACTGACCAAATATGGGCATGAGAGGAGGGGAAACACAAGACACAGAGAGACACAGTCTGACAGTATACATACTGTAAATAAATTTACAGCAAGTCAAATAGTACTGTAAATATGAATACAGTATTTTTACTGTAAATTACATTTACAGTAAGTTACTGGCAAACTGCTGCCAGTAAGTTAATGTAATTTCTACAGGAAATGTTTAACATTGTGTATTAGTGCAAAAAAGCAAATGAGAGAATGCAAGCCCACATATGCTGATAAGCTTCTTTCTCAGTGATAGAAAAAGTTGCTTAATGAAATTTTAGGAGTAAAGCTTCAGTACATGAAATATGTTTCTTTCTCATGAAATTAAATGTTATTTGCAATGCAGATTTTTTTTAATGTGTTAGAGCTCTTTTGAAGAGCAAGTTATGTTTGAGCTACAAAGCACAGAATCACTTGTTTAGAGTTTCTAGGAACACGAATGCTGTGTTAGTGCAAGAAAAGCTAATGAGAGAATGCAAGCACATATATGCTGAAAAGCTTCTTTCTCAGTGAGAGAAAGTTGCTTTAAGCATTTTTAAGAGTAAAGCTTGAGTATATGAAAGATGTTTCTTTCTCATGAAATGAAATATGATTTGCTATGCAGAAGAAAGATTTCAATGTGTTAGAGCTCTTTTGCAAGTTATGTTCAAGCTTCAATGCACAAAATCACTTGTTTAGGCGT
>JAJHNS010000098.1:0-87753 GCA_027564155.1 Gymnocypris eckloni scoliostomus
CTTCACATTCCCAAAACCACAAGGAGCATCCACGAAGGCCCAGGGCCTCATTTATAAAATGTTGTGCATAAACCATCCTGAATGTGATCTTACGATCATTTCAAAGATTTGAGCACATGCGATTCATAGAATGAACGTATGAACAGAAAATGTGCAGAAAATACTAGTTCTAATAATTTTGGCCACCACTGTGTATATATATATAAATAAATAAAACAACAAATACAAACACACGCTGTGTGCTACATCAACACTGTACTGCAACTACAAGCTTAAAATCCCCAATTCTCATATAATGCATGCAGTTTTCTAAGCTAATATTAATTGCGAGACTTGGATGGAATATTTGTACCCTTTAAAAATGAATTTGTCACACTGCATGACTATCGCATAACTGCATAATGGGTATTAAAATTATGAAAAAAAGAAGAAAAAAAACGTCACATTTCTTGACCAAAAAGAAAAAAACGGGAAATTACATTTTGCATTAAGACAATAAAGGACCAATAGTTATTTTTAGATCCAGTTTTCAGACCAATAGCTGTTTTATGTTGTAATATTAGAGATCAATATTACAGTAATGCATTCAGAAATTCCCAATAGATTTCATTATTGCAATATGTCATTTAAATACTCAAAAAGGCAGCGCAACAAAACCTGTGAGTCTCACAGTATTCACTACAGACAGATGCAATGCTTGTATTTTACAGTAGAAACCGTGTTCTGTGCATGTCTGTGTGTTCTCCGTCAGTCTCTGTTGATGGTGAGCGTGCAGCGGCTGAAACACACGATGCAGTCGGGCAGCAGCGAGCGTAACGAGCGTCTGAGACTCGGCACAGGATCGTCTTCATCGCTCTGCTGTCTGTCGGCCTCGTCCTCATCCTCCACAAACTCCACCTCGCTGAACTCCAGCGCACGCAGCTGCGTCAGAGACCTGCACACAAACATGCATTTGAATAATAAAGATTTATTCATGTTTATAAAGAAGTCTCTTCTGCTTGCCAAGCCTGCTTTATTTGATTAATAGTATAGTGTAAACAGTGAAATATTATTATCATTTAAAATAGCTGTTTTGTATGTGAATGTGTTAAAATGTAATGTATTCCTGCAATGCAGCGCTGATTTAACAGTGAAAAAGTTTGGGGTCTGTATGATTGTGTTTTTTTTAATGAAATCAACACTTTTATTAATCAAGGATGCATTAAATTGATCAAAAATGTGAGTGAGGATATTTCTACTGTTATAAAGTATTTATATTTCAAATAAATGCTGTTCTTTTTCTCTTTCTATTAATCCTGAAAAATAAAATGCATCACAGTTTCCACAAAAATATCATGCATCACGACTGTTTTCAACATTGATAATAATCAGAAATGTTTCTTGAGCTGTATATTATTATGATTTCTGAAGATCATGTGACACTGAAGACTGCAGTAATGATGCTTAAAATACAGATTTGATCACTGATATAAATTACAGTTTAACACATATTCACATAAAACATATCTGAATTATTGTTCACTGACTTAACATGCATGTGTCATCTCCACACCTGCTATGGCAAGCCGTTTTAACATTTAATCTATAAGCCGTACTAGTATCTATTTTTATGCTACTAGTACTTATTTTTTAGATACTAGTATCTTTTCCATTAAGTACTAGTACTTATTCATTAACTACTAGTGCTTATTCGTTAAGTACTAGTGCTTATTCTTTAGGTACTAGTGTCTATTGTAAAGTTACTAGTACTTATTCATTAGATACTAGTACTTAATCCGTAGATACTAGTACGTTTTCATTAGATACTAGTACTTATTCCAATAGATACTAGTACTTAATTGTACTTTACTTGTTAAGAAAAATTAGAACTAGTAGTTATTTTTTAGTTACTAGTAACTTTTTAGACCAAAGATATCCTGAACTAAATAGATACTAGTACTGTTTAAATTTGCATATCTGCTCAGAATGCCAATAGTATGTTGAATATTAATGAACCAACAACATATAAGAGAGAGATTAGGCAGGAAACGGAAATAAGGAGACAGAAAGAAGAGGATGAGAAGGAAGAAAAAAGAAGGTGCAACATGGTAGAAGTGCTTATACAAATAAGTAGAAAATGCAAGTTTGTTGAAAGATCGCTAAGCCAGGGAAACCTTAGACGCGCACAGTTGATGGCCATTGAGTCATCACTATTAAATTTGAGAAGAATTGAAGAGCTGTTATCTTCTGAAACGATGGAAGAACTTGTCAGTAGCATATCAGATCTCAGACTTTTCCTCAGACAGTCACTCAGGGAGCGCAGAGAAGAAGCTTTCACAGTCCCTCGAATTCGCTCAGGTAGGCTATCAATACAGATATTATGGAATCACGGCATCTTTCAGCTTAAATGGCGGTCTAATAGTTAATAGGTTAATAGTTCCCCTGCCGATCAGCAGCCCATAACCGGCTCAGATTTTGGCGACACAACGGCGCGAGAATTAGCACTATTTTGGTGAAAAGTGGTTATAGAGAACGGTTGAATACACTCAAATCAAAATCCTACTTTTTAATGTAACATTTTTATTTCTAAAATGTATGTGAGTTTAAATGTATGTTATATTATAAACTATATGCTGTATTCACCCAAATAAATTAAATTTGTCTTATATTTTGGTCTTATTGCTCAGTAATACATGTTGATCTTTTGATATTGCTGTTGCCTCTATGTGTGAATTTTAATTTCCAGCCCATTTAAAGCCATACACATAATGATTTTCACACCGTAAAACGCTTAACGCATAATTCAACGCATTGCATACTTTTATGAGCTCATCTATGTATTAGCTTACGATTTACTAATAATGTGTTGGCATGTAGGCTACTGAGTTTGGTCTTTGAAAAAATAACGCGCCACGTTAAGGATTTTAGAATGTCCCTGATATTGAAAATTAAGCTGTACATCACAGGAATAAATATTATTGAAAAATGCACTTGCATTAAAATCAGTTATTTTAAATTGAAAAAATATTTCACAATATACTTTTTATCACGCGCTGCCCGCTACAATGACACTTACGATGTGAATCAGCTGTTAAACTAAAGACTGTCGCTAAACCAAATAGAGCAGCTGCCAGCTTCACAAACAAACAAACAGACGTTCATATATATATATAGCACTTTTCTAAACAAGTTAATGCTGTTCAAAGTGCTTTACAAGCAAGAATAAATAAAATACAAAACAATAAAATGCAACAAATACAAAATATAAATAACCCATTAAAATACAATAACAAAAATAGGCCTATATTACTCATAATTAAAATGTAAAATAAAAAACATTTTACATATAAAACAAAACAAAGTCTGTTCAACCACATGTTATCGTTTTTTCCTTGTTATAAACATTTAAATAACAAACGTACTGGGATAAAATTGTATACTTAGAGTATAAACAGTGCCAGTGATCCAAAGAATTTAGCCTTAACTATTGAAAATATTTTGGCATTAATGTATTGTATCGATTATTAGCTATAGCCAGAAAGTGACTGTATAAAGTTTTTGACATTGAATCATTCATTTAAATTTAGGCCTATTAACGATCCTTTACAAAAATTAACTACCACAAATAAAACCAAAAAACGTGGTTCAAACACTGTACCCACAAATTAACCATATGCTTTTGTACTACAGTTTGTAGGCTATTTGTAGTAAAACTGTGGTTATACCAATAGTAAGCAGTCTGCCAAAAAACACATTATTACTGTAATAACACCATGGTTAATTTTCGTAAGGGCTGATTCTTCTAATAATGAAACAAGTAGGCCTATTTACAATTAATAAGAGAAAAAAAATGTAAATGAGACACTGATTCTTTAATCCATTAATTAGTATTCAATATTTAGCTGAAATATTAAAGTTTTTAAGACCGAAGCAATTAACATTTTTACCTCTAGTAAATGTAGATGTTATTTTGTTTGTCTCATATTTTTTTTCTTCAGAATCATGTCAATCGTGATTTCTATTTAAAATTATTCAAAATGTATCCAGATTCATGCAACTTTAATAAATAAGTGTGCTGCTTCTCAAGTAGGCTAAATGTGATTTGTCTTATATACTTTTACACAATCAAACAAGACTTAAGAAGGCGATCCTTTTATTTTGATTTAAATTTATTTTTATGATTGTTCCTAGTGAATTTTGTTTAACAGCACTTGTATAATGGTTCTGTGTTAATAGGTTGGCGAGGGAGACCCAAAATCACAGTGACGAGACAGCAGTTGGATTTCTTTATGGCACAAGGCTACACCATCAAGCGCATGGCTCGACTTTTGGGATGTTCTGCATCATTTCTATATAAGAGGACAAAAGTGTTGGGGATGCCAATTAGGCAATCAAGTTCATTGACTGACGACGAGTTGGAAAGGCACGTTAGACGACTTCATAGACTCTATCCTAGATCTGGAAATGAGGTAACTTTTTTCCCTTTTATTTTTATTTTATTATTAACATCTATATCATAATTCAATTTTAAATATTAATTTATTTTAATAAATAATCAAATAAACTAATTTAATTTAGTTGAATTGTCATTGTACTTCATTTAGCCTATTAATTTTAAGTTTTGTTCTACAACATTAAATTACTGTAAATATGAACTTTGTAGACACTGTTTTTTTTTTTTAAACAGTGTTAACAATATTTTGTATTAATATCTTATTTAACCAACTGGGAATTATGAACATGCAAATACAAACATAAAATAAATTCAAATTCATACCGGTTTGCAGAGTGTGTGAGTAAATTATAAAAATGAATTTTTATTTCAATTATAATACTTTTAATTAAATTCTTTGTCATTGTTTGCATACCACATCACAGATGATGAGAGCATTACTGCGAGCCGAGGGATTGCTGGTAACACGACACAGAGTGAGAGTGATGTTAAGTCACATTGACCCAGCAGCTGCTGCACGTAGATGGAGTGCTACTGTGGCCAGAAGAACATATTATGTGCCATATCCAAACAGTCTGTGGCACATGGATGGGAATATGCGCCTTATCAGGTATTTACAATTTTGTTAAACCCCATGTTCTGGTGTGACTGTTTTTTTGTTAATTAGGGAAATTCTTGGTCTAATTCTAGTCGGGGAGTGATCATTTTAACTGATTTGCAAATAATAATTTAAAATATGCACATATGCACATTTATTTGTATGCCAAATGTGTTGAAAATGTTCGAGCAGTTTATTATCTTGTCACATTCAGCTAGGAATCACATAAATCGTGTAAATCAGTGGTTCTCAAACCTTTTAAACAAAGTACCACCTCAGAAAATATTTGGCTCTCCAAGTACAACCATAATGACATTAAAATACATAGAGTAGTAGGCCTAACTATTCAACTACAGCTCTGCACAGTAAAAAAAAAAAAAAAATACTTGAGCATTGTAAATATAGTTTGAACATTAACACTGCAATGTGCTTACATCCAGGTAAATAAATACCTGCGTACTTCATAGTATTTCCACCTCCTTTAAAAAATCCGTCATCATCCCTGTGCCTAAGAACAGTAAACCCTCTTGCCTGAATGACAATCGTCCAGTTGCCCTCACATCAACAGTCATGAAGGTTTTTGAGAGACTTTTAAAGAACCACATTTGCTCCTCTATCCCTGTTACTTTGGACCCTCTTCAGTTTGCCTATCGCCCAAATAGATCTACTGACGATGCCATCTCTCAGGTCCTGCACTCTTCCCTTACACACATTGACAGCAACAATAGGAACTATGTAAACCTGCTATTCATTGACTATAGCTCAGCTTTCAATACTATAGTCCTCATCAAGCTAGCTGTCAAACTCACAGAACTCGGCCTAAACTCTTCACTCTGTGACTGGATTCAAGACTTCCTCACCGGCAGACCTCAAGTGGTTAAAATGGGCCAGTTCACCTCCAACTCCATCACCCTGAACGTAGGAGCCCCACAGGGCTGTGTCCTGAGTCCCCTGCTCTACTCTCTCTACACACACGATTGTGTGTCCTCTCACAGCTCCACTTCTATTGTTACATTTGCTGATGATACTGTGGTTCACCATCAATGATGAGACCGCATACTTGGATGAGGTAGAGAGACTTACATCATGGTGCCAGGACAACTGTCTCTCTCTCTCTCTGAACGTGAGCAAAACTAAAGAGCTGATTGTGGACTTCAGGAAGAGACAGCAGCTGCCCTACACTCCTCTTATGATCAGTGGGACCCCTGTGGAGAGGGTGAGTAGCTTCAAGTACCTCGGTGTAAACATCTCCGAGGACCTGACATGGACTACACACATTCAAACACAGGTTAAGAAAGCCAGGCAAAGACTGTACCATCTGCGACAGCTGAGGAAATTCAGGGTCTCACCAGCTATCCTGAAAACTTTCTATTCAGGGGCCATAGAAAGTGTACTGACTCAGTGCATCTCAGTGTGGTTTCTATTCAGGGGCCATAGAAAGTGTACTGACTCAGTGCATCTCAGTGTGGTATGGAAACGGCTCCAATCAGGACTGCAAAGCTCTACAGAGAGTCGTGCGCTTGGCTGAGCACATCTCAGGGTCTGCTCTCCCCTCTCTGCAGGACATCTACTTCAAACGCTGCAAAAGCAAAGCTGCTAAAATCATCAAGGACTCAAATCACCCCGGTAACCATCTTTTCCGTTTACTGCCATCTGGCAAGCGCTTCAGGAGCATGATGGCAAAAACTGAGAGACTGAGGAGGAGCTTCTTCCCTCAGGCCATCAGGCTCCTTAACACAAACTCAGTTTCATAATCACTTACAAGACTCATTATCAACTGTAAAAACATTCATATTCTCATCATCCGTATTGCTGCTATGTTTAAACCCTGTACATCCCGTTTGCACATTCCTCTTGCACATCCCTGTTTATATTATTATTTATTAAGTCCACAGTATACTGTATAGCACATTTTAATATATTGCACATTTTACTCTTTATTTGTTCTTATTTTTATTTTATTTTTGTCTACCTATATTTATATATATTCTCTTGTGTTGTGTTACATATTTTGCACTGTCCATTGAGCGGTCCTGTCCTGATTTACATTTCACTGCTGATTATATCCTGTATAATTGAGTATGTGACGAATACCAAAAAACCTTGAAACCTTGAACCTAAATAAAAAACTTAAATTATGATTAAATTAAAATGTGTTGTACCTAAAAGTTGAATTAAAATGTGTTTTACCTAAAATTTAATAAAAACTGTACTGCATGTATTAACTCCTATACCTAATCAAACTCACCTGAACCAGCAAATCAAGGTCTTAGTAGGCATGCTAAAAACTTACAAGAGGTGTTATAATGTTCTTATAATAAATCCACCTCAAATTAACTAACTCTTCCTTGCCTTTTTTCTTCTAATGTTTCTAACCCCCGCCCTTGCCTGCCCCTTAGTATTGTTTAAAATAGTATTATAATTAAACATTACAACACTAACACAACATTAGACATTACAGTTGTGTTGAGGCAAGCTGTACCTAAACAAAAAAATATAACAATTCCAAGTAGTTTTGATTTGTTTATTGCTAATATTTTGTGAATTTCAGCATTATTCTAGACTTGCAAAATAACTTTCTGGTGCATGTTTGTTTTTTTCAGATGGGGATTAGTCATTCATGGAGCAATCGATGGATATTCTCGCCTGATAACATACTTGAACTGTAATACAGACAACAGAGCTGCCACAGTGCTCACACAGTTCTTAAAAGCCACATGTGTTTACGGACTTCCATCCAGAGTGCGATCAGATCATGGCGGAGAAAACACACAAGTGGCATTGTTCATGAATCTTGTTCGTGGTGTAGAGCACAGAAGTCACATCACAGGGGAATCAGTGCACAATCAGAGGATCGAGCGTCTTTGGAGGGATGTTTTCCTCCATGTTTTGCACAGTTTCTACAATGAATTCTACAGCCTTGAAGACAGTGGCACCCTAGATCCTGAAAATGACATTCACAAGGTTTCTCTTCAGCTTGTGTACTTACCTGAGATACAAAGTAGACTGAGCAGGTTTCACGAAGCATGGAACCATCACCGTCTAAGGACAGAAAATAACCGAACACCCTCTCAGATCTGGACAGATGGGATGCTGACAAACATGGGAGTAGATAGCACCTCTATCAACCATGTATTTGGTGATGATCCATTCAGAGAGCACAATATAGAGGCACTTCTGGCACAACATGGAATTCACAGCTTTCCACTTGAATTGGATGACCAGTTCCCTGCTGTTAACGTCCAACAACCCAGTGTTGACCTTAGCCAGGAGCAACAGGAAGAGGTTTTGAGAGCCACAGAAGGCATTGCAGACTTGAAATTAAAATATCAAATGTGCTGCAATGAAATTTACCAACGACTGTTACTCACTGAATGAAAACAGATTTGAAAAACTGCTGGCTATTTTTTCTGTAGTGTAATAATATTATTGTTATTGTACAACCAAAGTTTTAGAATATTTGTTAACTGTCTGCTGAGACATTATCTTTTGTCAGGTTTTTCAACTTCCATTCTGTTAAACAAAGCTTCATAAAAAGCATGAACGATATTTTTTCATGATTTAGTGCCCTTAATGCAGTTTTGTAAAGTATGTGTATGTCATACTACAAAAAAGAAAGAAATAATTCAACACCCTTTCAAAACTCTTTGCATGTCTTTATTTTTCAGTTGTGTCCATTAAACTTGATGCAAAACAAAATGAGGCAAAACTCTCACTATTTGAAACCCTTCTTTTTCTATATCAGTATTAAGAACAGTTTAAAACTCTTTCAGCATATAACTTATGAAATTTACTTTGATTTAATATTTAAGCTTTTTCACGAACTTTTCACTGGATTGTCACCAGCTCCTTAACCATTTTTTTTTTTACTTTGTTGACTGTAAATTGAGATCTCAATGTTTGAAAACCGAAACAACAAACTTATCAACAAAGCAGTTGTTTACATTTTTCTCATCTTACTCTTGACCAAACCCTTGTGTGTTGCAAATGGCAAAGTCCATATTAGACTTAAAAATGTCATAGCCCTTGTGCAAAGGGAGACGCAAGCAGTTGATGCACGTGTTTGCAGTTGGAAACTTCTCTCTCGGTGAGGCATTCCAAGGTGAAGAATCAATGGGGTGCAAGAACTCAATGGATGGCTGTGGCTTTAATCCAATTGCAGGCAGAACACTGCATCCAGTTGCAAATTTAAGAATGTTGCCTAGTGAGCAGCTAGAGTTGCCCTCTGTGAAAAGAATAAATAAATAAACATAAAAAGGCTGAATAATTAGATCAGTGTTGTCCAATCCTGGTCCTGCAGGGCTAGTGTCCTACAGATTTTAGGCGTGTTTGACTTCATGCAGCGCTGCACAGACCAATCGGCGAGAGTTGCCTCTTGCAGTCGGGGGCAGAATTGAAAGCGGAGATGTCAAGTTGGACAATTTCTGCACCTGGTAGAGACACTTGCATGGTGTTTGCATATTATATTACTCTATCACAGATGAAGTAAATTAATTGCAATATTTGTAAAATACATAGATGTTTCAGAAACGTTTTCATGAGCAACAGAAACACTCTATAAGACTCTTATAACAGACTCTATAACATTGCGACTACAGTAAAAAAGCTTTTACTATTCTAAAAACACAGATTTGTGTGCATTATTGCTATTGAAGGTGTTAGAATAAACCCAAAACACATGTCATCGTTGTCATGTGGTGAACTTGGCAAATCCTAAAACAGCTGTCTTCATCAGAGCTCCTGCAGTTGCTCTGGAGAAACTGTGCTGACTGACTTAGTCAAAACACTTGACTGTTTTGACTAAACTTTGGCTCGGCTGCTCTCAAAACACTCTTGCGGTACTTTGATGCTATATGTCAGTGACTTGGCATCGGTGTTGTTTCAGGTCGGACAACATTTCTAACCAGCACTGCTTCAAGTCGATCGGTCTGCGCAACGCCGCATAAAGTCAACCACACCTTTTAGCTCCTATCCTAATTAAACGCACCTGAACCAACTTATCAAGGTATTACTAGGCATGCTACAACAGTGGTTCTCAACTCTGACCCTTGAGGTCCCCTTTCCTGCAGAGTTTTGCTCCAACCCTAATCAAACATACCTGAACAAGCTAATTAATGTCTTTAGGATTGCTAGAAAGTTACAGGCAGGTGAATATGATTCAGATTGAGCCTAAACTCTACAGGAATGTGGATCTTGAGGGCCAGAGTTGAGAACCTCTGTGTTACAAACTTACAGGCAGGTGTGTTGGGGCAAGTTAGAGCTAAACTCTGCAGGACAGTGGCCCTCCAGGACCAAGTTTGGACATCCCTGCTTTAGCACAAAAAAAACATTTACTGTCCTGTTGGATGGCAATTTTCAAGCGTATTTAAATTTGTAATTACTAAAGATATCAAGCCAAAGTAATTAAGTGACTCCTTATTTTTGGTGTAAAAGGTGCATACAGTTTGAAGTGTTTACAGTTCCTATTACACAGGAAACCACCAACATACCAATGAATAAAATTACTTGCCTTCTGCATCTAGAAGGTAGTCCCTCCAGAAGGCGACTATAGTGTTTTCTTCTGCCCGCTTGTTACTTCCAGCAATGGAGTAGCGAATATCAAACAACCGATCAAGGGCATCTGCTGTAAGTGGCTGATGTGGGCTGCAAAAAAGGGGTCTGAAAACTTCTTTATGTTTAACAACAGCCGCCAGCAATCCTAGAGTCCTCAGGCCCTCCTTGAGTCTTCAAGAACAAAACAATAAAACTTGAAATGCTACAACATTTGGTAGAAAAAGAGTTAAAAGTGTTTTATATATATTTTATAAATATACGTTTTCTTTCAATGGGATAAAGAATAATCTGCTAGTCATTATAAAAATCACAATTCTCAACAAGATTGTACAAAATGACACATATTATAAATATATTTTTTTACATGTACATTGTGATAAGAGAGAGACTTTCATTCAGGAGTCTTAACTTGTAATCTAATTGTTGCTGCAATGACACTCTGACTGTGCATTAACGCACTCAGTTACAAGTCCCCAAAAATTATTTTAACCCCAAACAATATTTCATGTTTATTTATCTATTAGCTTGTTAACCCTAACACAAATTAAGGACTGCAGTGACATGAGAGAACAAGAGCACATTTAGAAAAAAAGGAAGAATACAATAGGTACATAAAAATGAAATTACTTCCACTAAATTTGTAATGGCATACTGCCCCTACCACTCTCACTCCTAAATAGTAAATACAAGTACAAGTAGTATGGATAGTTTTAAGTAATAAAAAGTAGTAATTGTTATTTAGAGCTCCGCTTTACTGTTTAAATATGCTTTATTTGACCCTCTAACTCTAGCACTCTCTATTCTAATTCTATTTGATCTGATCTGTCTTCTTTTTATTTAAAAAAAACTCACACACATTTGACCCTCTATCAATTGCATATTTATTCTCTAACTGCTAGCTTTTCTTGTAAAACTAACACTAAGTTTAATTTTTCGATATTTTACATACTATTTTTCTAAAAAAAAATCCTTCCTCCGTGTACTGCGTTAGGCTAACCAGGACTTGTAATAGCACTTGCATGTTATTGCTCTTTTGTTGGTTTTGATTGCTTCTATAATGTCCTCATTTGTAAGTCGCTTTGGATAAAAGTGTCTGCTAATTAAAAAAAAAAAAAAAAAATGCAACTGTTATCAAAAAATATCAGACTTAAAGGGATAGTTGACCCAAAAATAAGATTCTGTTAGCATTTATTTACCCTTAAGTAACTCCAGACCTGTATGCATTTCTTTCTTCTGCGGAACACAACAGCTTATATTCATACTATTGCAGTCAATAGGGACCAAACAACTTTCTGGTTACCCATTCTTCAAAATATCATCTTTTGTGTTCATCAAAAGAAATAAACACATACAAGTCTGGAGCAACTTAAGGGTGAGTACATGACAGAATTTAGATTTTTAGGTAAACTATCTCTTTAAAGGTGCAACTGACCAATTATAATGGACTATTCTTCATGTAGTCATATATCATTATTACCGTTCAAGTGGACCATGGAGTCTGTTCACGACTTGGAACTGTAGGATGTCTTGTAAAAGCAGATCTTTGTCTTTTAGGCATTTTGCAGCTCGAAGGCATCCTGCATTTGCCAGGTATTCACTCATACACTCTGTTGCCTCACATAAATCCTCCATCGTTACAGCATGTGAAATCTCGGAAATAAATCCATGCACACATTTTTTAAGCTATTACTATGGAAATAGTGACATTTTAAATAAAGTCGAAACATTTTTAGAAAATAGTTTGCAGTTGAGTGTATAAATATTTTTATAAATATACAAAAATTACCTTTTTGATTTTTGCTTGCAAGTCCAAGTCATTCACATCTTCTATGGTGGGTGAGACTTGTCCATTACTGATGCATTCAAATAAAGTGGACGAAAAGTATCCTGGAGATGGTCCCCCATGAACCATGCTGACAGCTATAGCTTTTCCAACAAGATAGTATCTGTCTTCTCTGACCGCTGAAGTGGAAAATTGACAATTATTATAACAATGTGAAAAGGGGATAAACCACAACAGGTTACTTCCCTCTCCTCCAGCATATTGACATCTTTGTTCAAAATTAACTTAAAAAGATATGAATTGGTGTCTCTAAGTTACTGAAAGTAATTTTTATGTGATTGACAAAGATCAAATGAAAGGGCGCACCAACTGAGTCAAGAGCTAGGTTTTTTTGTCCATCTGGGCCTGCAAGCATTGCAGATTTTTCAATTTCTTCCATGAGCAAACTAAGGAACTCCCTCCTTGGGCCTCCCAAATCCACAGCCTCTTCAAAGTTTCCAGATTCATCAGAAAATCGGACAGAAATTCTCCTGAAGGGATCATAGGATTTGCGTCCAAATGCTCTGAATCCACCATCTAGTACATTTTTTCGATTAATGTTGAATCTGCAGCTTAAGTTGTAGTTTATTTGTTGCCCAAGCTCCAAAAGTATCTCCTCTGTAGAAGAGACAAGGTCCTCCAAATACCTGACAATGTTATCACACAGCAGTCAGCCATTAAGTAAACAACTAATCAAAATATTTTTTTTCAAATACAAATAGGTCACATAAAATAAATAAAAAGCAACAGTTTCAAAATGTATCTATTTACATGACTTCAGAACCATCTTGCTGTTCTTGATCATCTGGCTCAGGGAAATCATTTTCTGGCATTATGTTAATGTAGTTGGTGTATATTTCTGGTTCAGGATCCATTATTTCTGAGGCAGTTTCACTGCGAATCGAGTACACTTCTTGAGAACCAGAATTCATGATTTCTAAGTCAACCTCACTGTGAATTTCATCTGAAATCATAGATTCCATTATTTCAAGATCATCTTGAACCTCACTAGCCTCAAATTCTTCTGCACCTGGAAAAATAACTGGATTTTGCTGGTAGAAGATGGCCTGAAAAAATAAATATAAGAGATTACATTGGCATTTATGAAAGATTAGTTTTTATTCCCTTGGAAAGACGTTACATGTACCATTCTCTAAAAAGCCCTCATGCTTTCAATGAAAATATTATGGCAAATAAATTCAGACATAAATTGTTAGTATTTCCTAAAGTCCTGAAAAAGTCGGCTATGTCATCAAGTCTGAATAATCTAAATGATCATATAAATTATCAAAATTTGTTTACCTGTACATCCTCCATATCCATCCATCGAACATGGAGGTTCAATACCGCGGTCAAGCCAGCCGCAGTTCAGAAAAACACGGTCAAGCCAGCCGCGATTGAAATTAAGGTGCGCGTGTATTACAATGACTACGGTAATCACAGGAACAACACAGAGGAGACGCGCTTTTAGAGGGCTTTTCTTCTAGACGCCCAGAACTGAGATATAATGACATTTTTCGTGATCTTTTTTTTTTGTACATCTGAATTAATAGCAGATGTGTTATTTATTCTTGTCTTTGACGGTTCTGTATTACTATATTTTCTACCTTTCAAATCATTGCAAGATTCATAGAAAAGAGATATGGGACATTATTCGATTTAGAGGTATAAACACCAGGTTTCTAATAAGTACAAGAAATGAATGGTCAGTTCTTATATGGAACGTCCCATACTATATGCACACCTCATATGAAACCATTTTACTGCAGCATTTTGAGATATGGGACATTAATACATTTTGAGGAGTATAAAGACCCCATTTTAATAAGTACAAGAAATGAATGGTCAGTTCTTATATGGGACATCCCATACTATATGCACACCTCATATGAAACCATTTACTGCAGCATTTTTGAGATATGGGACATTAATACATTTTGAGGACTGTAAAGACACCATTTCTAATAAGTACTAGAAATTAATGGTCAGTTCTTATATAGGACATCCCATACTATATGCACACCTCATATGAAACCATTTTACTGCAGCATTTTTGAGATATGGGACATTAATACATTTTAAAGAGCTATAAAGACCTAATTTCTAATAAGTACACAAAATGAATGGTCAGTTCTTATATGGGACATCCCATACTATATGCACACCTCATATGAAACCATATTACTGCAGCGTTTTCGAGATATGGGACATTACTACACTTTAGAGAGCTATAAAGACCCCATTTCTAATAAGTACACGAAATGAATGGTCAGTTCTTATATGGGACATCCCATACTATATGCACACCTCATATGAAACCATATTACTGCAGCATTTTTGAGATATGGGACATTAATTCATTTTGAGGACTATAAAGACACCATTTCTAATAAGTACACTAAATTAATGGTCAGTTCTTATATGGGACACCCCATACTATAAGCACACCTCATATGAAACCATTTTACTGCAGCATTTTGAGATATGGGACATTAATACATTTTAAAGAGCTATAAAGACACCATTTCTAATAAGTACAAGAAATGAATGGTCAGTTCTTATATGGAACGTCCCATACTATATGCACACCTCATATGAAACCATATTACTGCAGCGTTTTCGAGATATGGGACATTAATACATTTTGAGGACTATAAAGACACCATTTCTAATAAGTACACGAAATTAATGGTCAGTTCTTATATGGGACATCCCATACTATAAGCACACCTCATATGAAACCATTTTACTGCAGCATTTTTGAGATATGGGACATTAATACATTTTAAAGACATTAATACATTTTGAGGACTATAAAGACACCATTTCTAATAAGTACACGAAATTAATGGTCAGTTCTTATATGGGACACCTCATACTATAAGCACACCTCATATGAAACCATATTACTGCAGCATTTTTGAGATATGGGACATTAATACATTTTGAGGACTATAAAGACACCATTTCTAATAAGTACACGAAATTAATGGTCAGTTCTTATATGGGACATCCCATACTATATGCACACCTCATATGAAACCATATTACTGCATTTTTGAGATATGGGACATTAATACATTTTGAGGACTATAAAGACACCATTTCTAATAAGTACTAGAAATTAATGGTCAGTTCTTATATGGGACACCCCATACTATAAGCACACCTCATATGAAACCATTTTACTGCAGCTTTTTTGAGATATGGGACATTAATACATTTTAAAGAGCTATAAAGACCTAATTTCTAATAAGTACACGAAATGAATGGTCAGTTCTTATATGGGACATCCCATACTATATGCACTCCTCATATGAAACCATTTTACTGCAGCATTTTTGAGATATGGAACATTAATACATTTTGAGGACTGTAAAGACACCATTTCTAATAAGTACTAGAAATTAATGGTCAGTTCTTATATAGGACGTCCCATACTATATGCACTCCTCATATGAAACCATTTTACTGCAGCGTTTCTGAGATATGGGACATTAATACATTTAGAGGGGTATAAAGACACCATTTCTAATAAGTACTAGAAATTAATGGTCAGTTCTCATAGAGGACATCCCATACTATATTCACCTATGAAACCATTTTACTGCAGCGTTTTTGAGATATGGGACATTAATACATTTAGAGGGTATAAAGACACCATTTTAATAAGTACTAGAAATGAATGGTCAGTTATTATAGAAGACATCCCATACTATATGCACACCTCATATGAAACCATTTTACTGCAGCATTTTTGAGATATGGGACATTACATTTTAAAGAGCTATAAAGACCTAATTTCTAATAAGTACAATGAATGAAATGAATGGGTCATCTTATATGCACATCCTCATACACCATGAAACCATATTACTGCAGCGTTTTCAATAAATGAGACATTATTCAATTTAGAGGACTATAAAGACCCCATTTCTAATAAGTACAAGAAATGAATGGTCAGTTCTTATATGGGACATCCCATACTATATGCACTCCTCATATGAAACCATTTTACTGCAGCGTTTCTGAGATATGGGACATTAATACATTTTAAAGAGCTATAAAGACATAAATTCTAATAAGTACACAAAATGAATGGTCAGTTCTTATATGGGACGTCCCATACTATATGCACTCCTCATATGAAACCATTCTACTGCAGCGTTTTCGAGATATGGGACTTTATTTGATTTAGAGGGGTATAAACACCCAGTTTCTAATAAGTACAAGAAAAGAATGGACAGTTCTTATAGAGGACATTTTTTTTACTGCAGCATTTTTCCATAAATGGGACATTATTCGATTTAGAGGGGTATAAAGACACCATTTCTAATAAGTACAAGAAATTAATGGTCAGTTCTTAGGACATCCCATACATGCACACCTCATATATGAAACCATTTTACCCAGAAACGCTGCAGTAAAATGGTTTCATATGAGGAGTGCATATAGTATGGGATGTCCTCTATAAGAACTGTCCATTCTTTTCTTGTACTTATTAGAAACTGGGTGTTTATGCCTCTAAATCAAATAAAGTCCCATATCTCAGCTGCAGTAGAATGGTTTCATATGAGGAGTGCATATAGTATGGGACGTCCCATATAAGAACTGACCATTCATTTTGTGTACTTATTAGAATTTATGTCTTTATAGCTCTTTAAAATGTATTAATGTCCCATATCTCAGAAACGCTGCAGTAAAATGGTTTCATATGAGGAGTGCATATAGTATGGGATGTCCCATATAAGAACTGACCATTCATTTCTTGTACTTATTAGAAATGGGGTCTTTATAGTCCTCTAAATTTAATAATGTCTCATTTATTGAAAACGCTGCAGTAATATGGTTTCATATGAGGTGTGCATATAGTATGGGACGTTCCATATAAGAACTGACCATTCATTTCTTGTACTTATTAGAAATTAGGTCTTTATAGCTCTTTTAAAATGTATTAATGTCCCATATCTCAAAAATGCTGCAGTAAAATGGTTTCATATGAGGTGTGCTTATAGTATGGGGTGTCCCATATAAGAACTGACCATTAATTTAGTGTACTTATTAGAAATGGTGTCTTTATAGTCCTCAAAATGAATTAATGTCCCATATCTCAAAAATGCTGCAGTAATATGGTTTCATATGAGGTGTGCATATAGTATGGGATGTCCCATATAAGAACTGACCATTCATTTCGTGTACTTATTAGAAATGGGGTCTTTATAGCTCTCTAAAGTGTAGTAATGTCCCATATCTCAGAAACGCTGCAGTAAAATGGTTTCATATGAGGTGTGCATGTAGTATGGGATGTCCTATATAAGAACTGACCATTCATTTCGTGTACTTATTAGAAATTAGGTCTTTATAGCTCTTTAAAATTTATTAATGTCCCATATCTCAAAATGCTGCAGTAAAATGGTTTCATATGAGTGTGCATATAGTATGGGATGTCCTATAAGAACTGACCATTAATTTCTAGTACTTATTAGAAATGGTGTCTTTACAGTCCTCAAAATGTATTAATGTCCCATATCTCAAAAAATGCTGCAGTAAAATGGTTTCATATGAGGAGTGCATATAGTATGGGACGTCCCATATAAGAACTGACCATTCATTTCTTGTACTTATTAAAAATGGGGTCTTTATACTCCTCAAAATGTATTAATGTCCCATATCTCAAAAATGCTGCAGTAAAATGGTTTCATATGAGGTGTGCATATAGTATGGGACGTTCCATATAAGAACTGACCATTCATTTCTTGTACTTATTAGAAACCTGGTGTTTATACCCCTCTAAATCGAATAATGTCCCATATCTCTTTTTCTATGAATCTTGCAATGATTTGAAAGGTAGAAAAATATAGTAATACAGAACCGTCAAAGACAAGAATAAATAACACATCTGCTATTAATTCAGATGTACAAAAAAAAAAGATCACGAAAAATGTCATTATATCTCAGTTCTGGGCGTCTAGAAGAAAAGCCCTCTAAAAGCGCGTCTCCTCTGTGTTGTTCCTGTGATTACCGTAGTCATTGTAATACACGCGCACCTTAATTTCAATCGCGGCTGGCTTGACCGTGTTTTTCTGAACTGCGGCTGGCTTGACCGCGGTCTTTTACCGGTATGACCAAAAATGACGCGCTTCCACACAAACACGTCAATAGCGCACATTTCTCTAGGTTAACATCATATTGAGCGGCCATGTAAAGTTGCTACTACATACATCTTTCAGAGGAAAAGCCATATTTGAGGTTGATGAATGATAGGTGAGCGTTTGGATGTCCTGCCCGATTGTATTACCACATAGACCAGCCGTTAACAATCTGTCCATCACAGACTGCGAGCCTCTAGTTCGAAGACTCGTTCTCGCCCCCTACAGTGCAATTCGGCTAGGTATACATCCGCGCTAAAATATCAGGGTGAAAGTCATCATAGCTTGCGTAGTATAGACCCAGCTCCCAACCCAACTTTGAGAATAGATTAACAGCGATATTTTTTTTATCGCCGATAAGAGTCTCGCGTTAACGCAGCGCGTTAACGCAGCACGTTAACGCCGATAACGGCCCACCACTAGTTTATATTGAATATGGTCAATATTTTAAAGGTTTCTACTTGTAACCAGAAGTTTCTTTTTGCACATATATACTGTAAGCTGCTGTTCTTTATGTTTGTTTGTATTGATTGTTATTTACAGATTGTAAAAAGTTGTACTGATTGGACAGATTGTACTTTTTGTCTTTCAATACAAAAAAAAACATTAAAAATGACGTACCATCTGCCAACGCAAAATGACTAGTCCTTTGTAAAAAACACATTAATTATAGGAGAATGACATGCCTTTGAAGTTTTGGTCAAAGATTACATCTACAATGTTGACATATTTTGCATCTTTATTCAATATTTAACGCTTATTAGCAAACCTCTTCATAATGCCTGCTGAACGCTTCTTTAATAATGAAGCAATATCTGATAAACATACTCATAAACAGCAGATTTACAAGCTCCATGCTAACATCTTGCATCGTAAATGTCTTTATTAACACTGTGTAAACGTTTTAATAGGGATATTAGCAAACACACGAAAACACACTTTCAAACAAGTCACCCATAGACTTATTTGGTGTAGCTACATGTGTAATATTTATGTGACGTATTTGAATATGTATTTATTCGTTTGTCACTGTATTATCAAATGATCAATCCACTGCATCCCATGCCTTTTCTTTGGCTTGTAAGTCCTTATACATTACATTTTTGGGTCTTAACTTTTAGTTTTCCACTTCTACGATGAGACGAGTGTCGTCCATAATGTCATCTTCAGGTGTACTCTGAAGACCCCGTCTACACACCGGGCGCTGTCACGATGCTTATTGATGATGCCTGTTATCAGCATGACATCTGCTTCTATGCCAACATATAGGCCTATAAACAGGCGGCGCCAGCGAATTTTGAAGGCAGGTGCTGAGGAGGTGCTAGATCACTGACCAGGGTAGTTACATGCTAATTATATATATATACATATATATATGTTAATGTCGCAAACTTGGAAATATTTCTGTTTTAAACCGTGAAGGCGAGCCAATGGATATTACATCGGTAACGTGAACATTTTGCGCAAGAGGTATGCGGTGAACGTCTTAATCTCAGTAAATTAGAGAAAGTGAAAGTAAAACGGAATAACGGAGTAATGACGAAGCTTTCGGCATTTGATGCCATATTCTCTCAGAGACGAATCTACTTCAACATATAACGGTATACCTAGCTGTTTTAATTTATTCCTTAATATTTCCTCCTGTGGCCTGTACATAGTGAAAAAAGAGAAGAAACGCAGCTATTTTAAACAGTTTTTTTAAGTCGATTGCTTAAAATAGGCTAAAGCTTATTATTTCGTTGATTTTTATTGATGACTGCAGTGTTAATAATAGGTCTATAATTCATTGTATAATTATAGACCTGTTTTAACATTTTATTTGAGGAGTAAAAAGCCATTTTTTAAAAGCCAAAGATTTTATTTTATTAAATTAAACAAGCACAATATTCAGCATTCAATCAAATATTCTTGAAGATTTTGCATATTGACATTCATTGAACAACATTTCAGAATGTCAGTCAAGGGCAATATCAAAATGCACCCATAGCACTGTGGAAATATCAGTATTCAAAAAAGCTTTGACAACGATCACTTACTATTTACAATCTCAAACTAGGACAATGCGACGGTTGTTGTGGTTGACGGCAAAAGCATCAATGATGCGCTGAACTTCCAAAGCCTTATTGATGGCCAAGAGTGCCAAGTCGCTGTTCAGCGTCCCCATCCAGACTGGAAGCTTCTTTGCTGGTTTCCAAACATCTGGGCAGGGTATTTACGGATAGGGCATCTTGGTCCTTCGTCTGGTTTCTGGCTTAAATCCATAGGCCCCTTAAAACTTGACCTTGTGTTGCTAATTTGAATGGAACTTGAAGTTGTACTAGCTGCAGTCTCTGCATCCGCTGCAAACGTCATGAAGACTCCTCCGTTTCAGAATCAACATCTGAAACGTTCTCAACATCGGGCAAATTTACGTTTATGTTCTCATTTCACTAGGAACTAAACTACAATTACGGATCGCCATTACTTGGCAGAAGGAACCGCTCCATTTTTAATTTTATAAAAAGCGAAAAGCGGCGACAGCATAGCTAATTCACGTGACCCATCACGTCACATATGATAATCTTAAAACGTAATGAGTAAAATATTTTTATTTTATTTGTTGTTTTAAAGTATTTATTTATTACAATATAGGCTGTATAAAATAGCTTCCAGAAAAAAATATTTGGGGTGCTATGGGGTGCTTTGGTCTTTCTTGGGGAGCTGAAGCACCTGCTAGCCCCTCCCTAGCACCGCCACTGCCTATAAACTACACAAAATATATTACAACTTGCTACGAAATTGTTGAACTTCATGGTAACTGTTTAAAATACATTACATCCCATTTACAAACTTTATAAAACTTTACAAATATGTTTTTTTTTTTGAGTGTCGATCATAAATAATGTCCTGTCACTTTAATTGAGCGTAAGCAGCGCAGCAAAAATAGACTCGGCCGAAACAATGCGGCACTGCCGCTCCTGCTCTGCTCCTGCTACAGCTGCCGCCCCTGCGTGCTGTGAACGCTCTCATCCGTTAAGAAAGAAAGAAAGCAAGAAATTCTAAAACTCATTTTGTCAGGAGTGACCACTGGCCAATTAGCCAATAGATGTTAATTCTTCCTGCATGTTACAGTGCATAATAAACACCAAAATGAGATGATGTCATTATTACCAGACATTTTGACAAAGACTAGCATTTTTAAAGAAACATGTGTGTCTTCTTCACTTGTAAGCAGACCATAAAGATGTAAATTAATTTAATGATTAAATATTTTTTAAAACAAAACATATCCAAGCTGTCATCTCACTTTAAAGGTCATTCTGACACAATGAAAATGCTATTAATTCATGGGGCTTTTATTTTGAAGTATATCACCACCAGGCGGATTTGGTAAGGCAATGGGTGTAATCGAAAATCCGTTTTGCATCTAATTAATACAGGTTTTACTAGTAAGAATGCAATTGTGGAGCTCTGTAACTGGATTTCTTACTAGTAAGAATTGAATTAGAGAGCTCTGTAATTACATTTTTGCTAGTGAGAACTGAATTAGAGAGCTCTCTAATTGGCATTGTTACTAGTAAGAATTGAATTGTAGAGCTCTAATTCAATTGTTACTAGTAAGAATGCAATTGCAGAGCTCTCTAATTCAGTTAGAGAGCTCTAATACAATTGTTACTAGTAAGAATTGCATTAAAGAGCTCTCTAATTGTAATTATTACTAGTAAGAATTGAATTGTAGAGCTCTCTAATTGAATTGTTACTAGTAAAAATGCAATTGCAGAGCTCTCTAATTCAGTTACAGAGCTCTCTAATCGAATTGTTACTAGTAAGAATTGTATTAGAGAGCTCTCTAATTGGCATTTGTACTTGTAATAATTAAATTAGAGAGCTCTCTAATCGGAATTGTTACTAGTAAAAATTGAATTAGAGAGCTCTCTAATTATAATTGTTACTAGTAAGAATATGATTAGAGAGCTCTCTAATTGGGATTGTTACTAGTAAAAACTGAATTAGAGAGCTCTTTAATTAGAATACTTACTAGTAAATATGTATTTAGAGAGCTCTCTAATTGGGATTGTTACTAGTAAGAATTCAATTGTAGAGCTCTCTAATTGGAATTGTTACTAGTAAAAATTCAGTTGTAGAGCTCTGTAATGAAAAATGAATGGAAGTCAATGGAGACATATGACTAGTAAAAATTCATTTGTAGCTCTCTAACTGGAATTGTTACTAGTAAGAATTGAATTAGAGAGCTCTGTAATTGGTATTGTTACTAGTAAGAATTTAATTGTAGAGCTCTCTAATTATAATTTTACTAGTAAGAATATGATTAGAGAGCTCTCGAATTGGCATTGTTACTAGTAAGAATTGAATTGTAGAGCTCTCTAATTGTAATTGTTACTAGTAAATATTGATTTAGAGAGCTCTCTAATTGTAATTGTTACTAGTAATAATTGAATTGTAGAGGCTCTAATTGAATTGTTATTACTAGTAAAAATGCAATTACGACAGTAACACTTAGTATATTTTAGGCTAAAACGGCTTGCCATAATTGTAGATATCTTCAAAGCAATTACGACTAGTCATAATTGAATTGTAGATATCTTCAAATCAATTACGACTAGTCGAATTATAATTATGACTATCCGAATTACAATTGTGACTATCCGAAATTATATTTATGGATAGTCAGAAAAAGGTTTTAAATGTTAAAAGGGCTTGCCATAGAGATATCAGAGAGACTAATAGTCTGCTTTGTGTCACATAAAAATGATTTATTACCCTCATAAAAAATCCCCCCCAAACTGGACACCTGTTTGTACAGCCCCCACCCTTGCGTCTAGGTTTTTTCCCCACGTGGGGATTTTTAGACCACGTGGGGTTTTTAGACCACGTGGGGATTTTTAGACCACGTGGGTTATCTGATACGGGGAATGTGTTGTGACATGTTTTTGTGTGTTTAAACCAATAAAATGTGAAACTGTGTAAAATAGGAAGAAAGGGTCGTTTTATTCAAGTTTTTCATACACATACATGTGAAGGCATTATATATATATATATACACGTAAAATGAGCGACATCTATTTTTCCAGAAAGCGTTGTTTAAAAAGAGGTAAAATGGAGTGTAAGAAAACAAATAAAAACGAAGACACGTTAGTTAAAACATATCTAAAGTGAAATGAAATCTATCTAGGGGTCTAACATTAAAAGTTAAATTGTCTTATCTCACTACGGTATAAAATAAATAAAAATGCGTCAGACGCGTTTGTTAAAACCTACTAATATTGTAATTCAAAAAGCAGTTAGTTCGGCAGAGTTAAAGAAAAAAATACGAAATCAAAGTAAATAGACTAGGAAAAGACATCAAGACGCGTTTGTTAAAACTTAGTGATATTGTAATTCAAAAAGCGGTTAGTTCGACAGAGTTAAAGACAAAAGTAAATAGACTAGGAAAAGACATCAAGACGCGTTCGTTAAAACCTAGTAATATTGTAATTCAAAAAGCAGTTAGTTCGACAGAGTTAAAGACAAAGTAAATAACTTAGACTAGGAAAAGACATCAAGACGCGTTTGTTAAAACCTAGTAACATTACAATTTAAAACTAGTTAGTTTGACAATGTTAAAAATACGAAATCAATGTAAATAGACAGAAGTGTGTTACAAGGAAAGCGGGTAAAACAAAGGTAAAAAAGGTTCATACATTTACCAACGATCTAAAAAGAAAGGCAATCTCAGACACGTTTGTTAAAACGCCCGCAGTCAAAAGAAAGTCTGCGGCTCGTTGAACGGAAAAGTTAAACGAGAGACTGCGTGTCCGTGGAGAGGTCCGTGCGCTACAGCGACCAAACTCGAAATGAGCTCCCGAATGCAGTGGTGGCAGACCACGCCTATGACCCACCCCTAGATCCGGAGGAGGAGGAGCCACCAAGGCGGGATCTAGAGTAAAATGTTAGAAGTTATTTTAAAGTCTTTTACATGTCTTAATTAATTAAAACATACAATATCATGCACCTAAAACATGTATAGCTTGAATGCAGGAGACATTGAAATGCGAAACCGTGTTAAATGGGGGAACAAAGTTTTTTATTAAAGTAATTTTTCATACACAACAATGTCACGGAAAAACTTCAAAACTCCGAATGGCGAGACATACTGTTCCAGGTAAATCAAGCCTACATCTCGCCTCTAACACCGGAGGTTAAAGTAAGGGAAAACTTCAAAACAAGAAAGTCCGAGTATAGCATTTATAAAAGTGTGCAAAAATAGACGACGTAATAGAAAACAATAATGCCAAAGACAAAGAAAACTAGGGGGTTTGAATGTGGATAAGCTAACAAAGGTTAACTTGGTTTATATTAAACAAGTTTTAATATAAAGAAAATGCATCGAATATACACGTAAATGAGCGATGCTTGTATTTTTTTTCAGAAAGTATTAAGATACAGATCAAAATCTAGGTTTAGTCTAATCTTACAAATGAAAAAATAAATAAAATGCATCAGACGCGTTTGTACAAATTTTGTAACACTACAATTTAAAACTACGTTTAACAGAGTTAAAGGAACACGTATCTACCCAACATCTAAAAATGAATAAAAACACCGTTAAGAAGATTCTTGTACCAAGTCTTTTGAACTAATATTAACATTAAATAATATAGAGTAAACTTACTGTGGTATAAAATAAATATCAAGCCGTTAAAAAGATACGTTTGTCAGAAGTTTGTAATATTACAATTTAAAACTAAGTTAGTTAGTTTGACAATGAAAATAATAAAAAATCGAACTTTTAAAAAGACAAAAGTTTTGCCACAAGAAAAGCTGGGAAACAAGGAAAAATTTAAAACACACATTTAGCCGTTGTCCAAAAAGAAGGTAATCTCAGAGACAAAAGATAGTCTATCATAACTTAGCTGAACGTAAAAGTTAAACAAAAGAAAAAGTCCCCCAAACGGCGACGTGAGAAGTTTCAAACGCAGAATGGCGAGACATCCGGTTCCAGGCAGACCACGCCTCGCTCCATCCTCTAGATCCGGACGAGGAGGGACCAAAACGAGATTTAAAGGATTTAATCCATGACTGTTTTAAAACATTAAAGTTAATTTTAATAAGTCTTTTACATGTCTTAATTCAACATCATTCACCTAAATCTTTTCACTTTAAAAAATAGTTTAGTTTTACTTTTAAACAAACAAGTCCTAGCCTCTGGGGAAAGTTTGTTTTATTTGTTTAACAACACATTTTCCTTTATTTACTCTTTGCTTTTTGTCAATCTTACGATACGTTATAACAGCTAAAACGCAGGTATGCACATACAAATATTTAACAGGAATGAAACCAAATCAATAACTCTCAGATTTTCTTGCCATAAGACTTGTTATCATTTGAAATACGCGTGCAGCATGTAAACGTTTTTACATCACACGAGATGCAGATATTTCATCTCAAGCAGTGCAACGAAGTTTGAAGACGATCGTGTCAATATCACATTTCACGCAGCACGAGATGTCAGTGAAGTTTTTTAGTCAGACGACCAAAGCAACACCGTTGGATCAATTTATGACACAGGCCTATGAGTTTGGAGGAAGCGCAGAGGTGTAGACGCACGCACATACGCACACGAGCGTTGGAACGGTTCACCGTCAGGTCATGGGATGCATGCCCTATTGAACCCTGTTTTATGACAAACATCTGCTGAATTTAAAAATTAGGTTACGTTTTAGAAAATAAAATACATTTACTAACGGAGTCATGTTTACAGAACTGGTGAATGTGACTTCAAGTTGAAATTTAGGATGAGATGAGTCAGATAAATAATGAGACGATACACAAACTTAAATAAATAAATAGAGAAAGATGCTTATTTTAATAAAAGGTTCTGATGTAGGAAATTGATGTTCAATTTGACTTTATTTAGTATCTAATTTTGTTATTTATTTTTCACGCATATATAATTTTACCCCTCTCATCGCAAACATAAGCTTGTAAATGTAAAAATTTACACACACACACACACACACACACACACACACACACACACACGCACACACGCACACACACACATAAACACATAAACACACACACACACAAATAAACACAAACATGGACATAAACACCCTCTACACGGTTAAATATTTACACTTTTATGATGTCTCATACAAAACTTTTTACAAATAAATAACTTTCTTAGAATCACACTGAATATATCTACAAGGTGACGAAAAGTATGATTAAACAATGATATAACTATTGTTTAACAAATATCATTATAACAAAATGTAAAACCTAAAACCATGAATCTCTAACCCTTACAACAGATTAGACTTTCTTTCTCACTTAATAAATTGTGTTATTAACCGTGAGGGGAGTTAAATGCAGCATGTTTTATTGCATTCAAATAAAAACAACAACTGATCTATATAGGTTTATTCGACTGAGCTTTGAGAAAATAACTGATGTAAGAAACATGCAAATATTCGACAAGGTTTATCAAACTGGTGTGTCAGGTGATTTGCGTTGTTGTACATATCTCGCTGATACAGATATGTTAAGATGTTTAATATCTGTAAAAAATAGTCTTTTTAGCTTCCACATAGGAACCATGTCCACACTCAACGGTTTTGTGTAACAGAGTCCTGAGACAAATTAAAATAAAATGTGTGAAATACTGATGACAGGAAGAGCGACAGACTAAAAGCTTCAGATTTATTAAAACAATCGAGCGTGTGTATTTTTCTCTTGAATACGTATGCATACAGTAACCAGCGAGTACACGAATATTTATAATACATAACCGCATAATTCAGTGATTCTATCAAATGAATCATTCATTTTAATGTCAGATTTGATTTCTCGTCAAAACACAATAAAACTTTTTAAAAACGTTAAAACTTTCTTACGACTTTTTAATTATGTTGAACAAAATGAATATAGGGTTATGTTTTTAGTTTGAGATGTTTGTAAGTTAATCACAGCTTTAACCTAAAACATTTTTCATTCAAACTCTCTCTTGCGCGCACACGGCGCACATCTGCCAACATCCTTAACTTGGTTTTATCATTCAGCTGTAGCTGAAACTCTATAACGCGTTCAATTTATGCATCAACGCAGCTATAGATGCTGGAAGAGCTCATTGAGCTGTTTAACTGTAGAAAATGTAAACAATGACGCGTAAAACTAGAGCGACAGACCGAGTGTAAGCTCCTAAAACAGGCCTGGAACCATTTCGAACCATTCTAACACTAAGTGCGACCGCGGGAGAAAATGTGTTATAGTACAGCAGTAAAACACTGGACGTGCGAACGACCAAATAACTACAAGTCCTACTTAAAATCTACGATGAAACTAGAAAATATACGTGTGACCTAACTAAAAATAAGTAAAAGTAAAAATACTGGACGTGTTCGGTTAGATGAAGACACGCAGAGTTGGTTAACACAACGAAATATGTCGTGACAAGCGTTCTGCAGGACTGACTGACTGACTTTTTTTCTTAAGATTTGATTTCAAGAACACACACACACACAAAACCAAATTGTTATGCTATTTCACGAAATGACGCAACAACGGGATGGTCAATTTATATACGTTAAGACTGTTTACCATAAGCATGTTCTTCTTATACATTTTTTACAATTATTTTAACAAATATTTTAGTTTTCACAAAGATACAAACGCTGTCGTACAAATGCTGCAGGCCTTTCAGGTCAGCGAACTACAATACCCATCATATAACTCAGACTACAAACATGGTTGCCACGGATCCCCAAAACGGTCTAAACGCGACAGATCTCTAAATCGTCAGACTTTTGGTTATACGTACGTTCGGATAGCTACCCTATATAGAAAGACTCGAATTACCAACGCTTTTTTACAAATTATACGCTTCTTTCGCCTTGCGATGTTACAAACCCCCATTTTTGCGAGATCTACACGTCTGAAGTATAAGTCTTTAGAAAGAATTAACAGGTCTTATAAAATCATTGATTTGACTTAACAACTTTAAAACACAATCCGCACAAAACGTGTGTAAAAGGGCAGATGATCGCAGGAAATCACCGGAAAACAAACTTATTGTGGGATACCGTGTGTACATAACCCCACAAAAGACTGATTGTAATATACGACTGATATATGTATGTTTACAGGGCCGCGCACCGCAAATCGCCCTACACTGTTCCCCAGCCAGTTACTTGAATGTCTCTCTTTTTGCACATGTGCACTATTTGAGTCCTCTTCACAGTTGTGCAGTTTGTATTTTTAGTTTATTTATAGGTAACCATTTTTATATATATAGCATCTGTATAGTCAAAGCTGACAGTAGGTTTATACTGTTTTACTTTGCGTTGTATATCTGTATTCATGTAGCACCGTGGTCCAGTCTGGCACGACATCTCGTACCGCTGTATGTTCACAGATGTAGTGGAATAACAAAAAACATAGGGCGTATGTCAGCGTATGTCAAGATAGTGACATACACTTGACTTGAGGACACATTAACGTGATATTTCGGGGTCGTGTCTTACACAATTGTGTGTTACTTAACGTTTTTATGCAGTTTTCATATAAAATAGAACAGTCTGTTACCAATTTAGATGTGTTTATTATGAAATCACACAAAGAACCGCTGAAGAACGTACTGTTTGCTAACACGTAATTAATACAAATAATACTCTGTGCTCATTTAACCGGTATATTTACAGTATGTTGAATGTAATAGTTAAACAGGAGCATTCAAACATTAAAAACCTATTAAACAGCCGTTTCAATACAAACATAATTTATCAAAGACTATTAAACTATTGAATTTTGCACACCTTAAAATACTTTATTCAATCAAAACCTGTCCCAAAAGACAGGCGGACAAATCTTCAAGGATAGCTGAGACGACGGAGTTTGTGCAAAAGACAAAATAATTATTCTTCGTCACAATAACATACCCGTTCCAATAATTTGATAACCTTACTGTAGATTTTGTCAATATTCTTTATCCTAGTTATTGTTTTCCTCTTATTCATAAACCCACAAGAGTTAAATAAAATTCAACAGCTTACAAATTCTCTAACTGAATACATTAAATCTGATGTTTTATATACAGACTTGTCTGATAATTTTCTGATATACCTATCGTTATTCTATAATTAGGGCTAACAGGATGGAACTCTCAAAAGAAATACGGCAAAATAACTGTTTTTATCGATCAATTAAATGACGGATCCTCTACATGACACTGGTTAAGACTAAACAAATGACTTTTATTTTGGGACGTCTTTCCGGTCTGCCTACGATACATGCGTTCAGAAGACAAACCACACGTGAAAAGCGGGTGTTTGTGTTTTTTCTGTTGCCTTTACAACTAGTAGGCCTACGCTTCAGACTTTTATGACTATTACACTTAAAGCGAACCCATTTCACAACAACGCGTACATAGATACGCATTTTCTTTTGCGTATGTCTCTAAACAACGGTTAGGTAAATGACTTGCGGTTGTTACGTTATTTTTGGGGAAAAGGTAGGACGGATTCATGTATTTTTATTCCGTCCACACAAATGCTCTGGCACCGACTGTCTTTTAGGTCTGACCCTGAAAACAGACGTCTTAATATTTTGTTCTTCTTTTTATGAAAACAAGCGGCAGGTAGTTTTTGTCCTCAGCTGCGGTATAACGACACGTTTTAACACGTCGTGAATTCCGATAGTTTGTTAGCAAACGCAACAGTTTATCACCGAGATGTCACATCAGAGCCGCGTTTTAGTTTATATATTTAAACTACTTACATGTTTATATTTTTAACTTAGTCGCATCTTTAACGGCGCTACCGTTCTACGCCTCGTCACACCGTCCCGAGATACTATAAACAATACAAAATTACGTTAACTCACGCTTTGAAAGCAGAACCGTTTTACACGTTTCCGTGACTTTGTTAGCTCTTTCTGTTTGAAATTGCGTACCGCAGTTTTCGCCATCCTTATCCTATTTTCACACCTAATTGTGTTTGTTAGGCCTTGGCGTTATAGGCTTTTAAAAACTAGGTCTCCTAGATTTTGGCGTCTCGTTAACGGTCCTCTTTGTTCTTATAAGTCAATAATTATGTCAATTGCTTCAAATCTCGTCTTCATTCGAGACATTTACGTTACATTATTATATTGTAGGGGATATGAGATACAAGATCGTTTGAAATTGATAACTAACAAAAACAAAAAACTTATCTTAGGAGTGACCGTTGTTTATGAATTCCTGGCGTCAACACCCATTCCCCGGACGCCCCCCACAACAGTTTGAGGGCGGGTCCAAATGTTAAAACCAAAGACGACCGGACTGACAAACTCATTTACGACATTGCTAGCGGGTTTGAAGGTACAGACGACGGATCTGCTGTAAGACCTTGTCAAAACAAAACGTTATCAACATGGATCAACAGAGTCAACTTCAAGAATCCAATTTGTCTGAGCCTGACGCGCTCTCCAATTGTACTACTAACGACGTTTTGGCGGATCTGAACCATAAACAGAAAATTGAAACTGAAAGTGAAATGCCTAAGAACCGTCACGGATTAAAACAGTCAATCAAAATTCTAGGAAATGGTGATAACGCTCTATATCGGTTAGGGGACAAAATGTATCTCTTGGAAAAACGTTGCACAAAAGCTAATGGCTACTGATTGGAGTTCTGATGCGTTACGGAAAAAACGTGTTTTGTAAAAGAAGAAGATCCCACGTTTAAACTATATTACAGAGGACAAATGATCGGTCTGATACGTAAGATCATTTTGGCGGCATGCGATCCAAATCATGATTGTACGGGTGATACCAAACGCGAAACAAATCTCAAGAACAAAATGAAAATTGTAAGAAGGATGATTTTCCATGGCCTGATTTGACTATCATATTTCTCACCAGCCGAGAGTCAACCTGTCTAACCGCTCGAAAAATGTCTGAATGCGAGGATGATATGGACAAATCTCAAAACACAGATCTATGTGTTTTGTTGGTTGTAAAAACTGTGATTATATGACGTGTGAAATTGTTGCATCGCTGATTGATTTTATATTTGAGAAAAAAACATGTTTGTCTGCAGAGATTTTCTTTTCTAGATAGACTTTTCTGTCTAAATTGTAAATTTGATGTATACTCAAATGTTGTTGAAATAAAAAATTGTCTCAACTTAATAAAAATGCATCTATTTAAAACATTCAAATGTAGCACCCACTTTTATACGAAACGACTTACAAATGAGATTGTCAAGTCCTGTAAGTCATAAACAACGGTCACTCCTAAGATAAGTTTTTGTTTTTGTTAGTTATCAATTTCAAACGATCTTGTATCTCATATCCCCTACAATATAATAATGTAACGTAAATGTCTCGAATGAAGACGAGATTTGAAGCAATTGACATAATTATTGACTTATAAGAACAAAGAGGACCGTTAACGAGACGCCAAAATCTAGGAGACCTAGTTTTTAAAAGCCTATAACGCCAAGGCCTAACAAACACAATTAGGTGTGAAAATAGGATAAGGATGGCGAAAACTGCGGTACGCAATTTCAAACAGAAAGAGCTAACAAAGTCACGGAAACGTGTAAAACGGTTCTGCTTTCAAAGCGTGAGTTAACGTAATTTTTATTGTTTATAGTATCTCGGGACGGTGTGACGAGGCGTAGAACGGTAGCGCCGTTAAAGATGCGACTAAGTTAAAAATATAAACATGTAAGTAGTTTAAATATATAAACTAAAACGCGGCTCTGATGTGACATCTCGGTAATAAACTGTTGCGTTTGCTAACAAACTATCGGAATTCACGACGTGTTAAAACGTGTCGTTATACCGCAGCTGAGGACAAAACTACCTGCCGCTTGTTTTCATAAAAAGAAGAACAAAATATTAAGACGTCTGTTTTCAGGGTCAGACCTAAAAGACAGTCATTGCCAGAGCATTTGTGTGGACGGCATAAAAATACATGAATCCGTCCTACCTTTTCCCAAAAATAACGTAACAACCGCAAGTCATTTACCTAACCGTTGTTTAGAGACATACGCAAAAGAAAATGCGTATCCATGTACGCGTTGTTGTGAAATGGGGTCGCTTTAAGTGTAATAGTCGTAAAAGTCTGAAGCGTAGGCCTACTAGTTGTAAAGGCAACAGAAAAAACACAAACACCCGCTTTTCACGCGTGGTTTGTCTTCTGAACGCATGTATCGTAGGCAGACCGGAAAGACGTCCCAAAATAAAAGTCATTTGTTTAGTCTTAACCAGTGTCATGTAGAGGATCCGTAATTTAATTGATCGACAAAAACAGTTATTTTGCCGTATTTCTTTTGAGAGTTCCATCCTGTTAGCCCTAATTATAGAATAACGATAGGTATATCAGAAAATTATCAGACAAGTCTGTATATAAAACATCAGATTTAATGTATTCAGTTAGAGAATTTGTAAGCTGTTGAATTTTATTTAACTCTTGTGGGTTTATGAATAAGAGGAAAACAATAACTAGGATAAAGAATATTGAGAAAATCTACAGTAAGGTTATCAAATTATTGGAACGGGTATGTTATTGTGACGAAGAATAATTATTTTGTCTTTTGCACAAACTCCGTCCGTCTCAGCTATCCTTGAAGATTTGTCCGTCTGTCTTTTGGGACAGGTTTTTGATTGAATAAAGTGTTTTAAGGTGTGCAAAATTCAATAGTTTAATAGTCTTTGATAAATTATGTTTGTATAGAAACGGCTGTTTAATAGGTTTTAAATGTTTGAATGGTCCTGTTGAACTGTATTACGTTCGACATACTATAAATACACCGGTTAAATGAGCACAGAGTATTATTTGTATTAATTACGTGTTAGCAAACAGTACGTTCTTCAGTGGTTCTTTGTGTGATTTCATAATAAACACCTCTAAAATCGGTAACAGACTATTATCTTTTATATTAAAACTGCATAAAACGTTAAGTAACACACAATTGTGTAAGACACGACCCGAAATATCACGTTAATGTGTCCTCAAGTCAAGTGTATGTCACTATCTTGACATACACTGACATACGCCCTATCTTTATTGTTATTCCACTACATCTGTGAACATACAGCGGACGAGATGTCGTGCCAGACTGGACCACGGTGCTACATGAATACAGATATACAACAAAGTAAAACAGTATAAACCTACTGTCAGCTTTGACTATACAGATGCTATATATATAAAAATGGTTACCTATAAATAAACTAAAATACAAACTGCACAACTGTGTAGATGACTCAAATAGTGTACATGTGCAAAAGAGAGACATTCAAGTAAGCTGGCTGGGGAACAGTGTAGGGTGATTTATGTGCGCACGCCTGTAAACATACATATATCAGTCGTATATTACAATCAGTCTTTTGTGGGGTTATGTACACACAGTATCCCACAATAAGTTTGTTTTCCTGTGATTTCCTGCGATCATCTGCCCTTTTATCGTTTGTGCGGATTGTGTTTTAAAGTTGTTAAGTCAAATCAATGATTTTATAAGACCTGTTAATTCTTTCTAAAGACTTATACTTCAGACGTAGATCTCGCAAAAATGGGGTTTGTAACATCGCAAGGCAAAGAAGCGTATACTTTGTAAAAAGCGTTGGTAATACGAGTCTTTCTATATAGGGTATCCGAACGCACGATATAACCAAAAGTCTGACGATTTAGAGATCTGTCGCAGATAGACTGTTTTGGATATGGATCCGTGGCAACCATGTTTGTAGTCTGAGGTTATATATGCTGGTATTGTAGTTCGCTGACCTGAAAGGCCTGCAACATTTGTACGACAACGTTTGTATCTTTGTGAAAACGAAAATATTTGTTAAAATAATTGTTAAAAATGTATAAGAAGAACATGCTTATGGTAAACAGTCTTAACGTGTATATGTCGAAATTGACCATCCCGTTGTTGCGTCATTTCGTGAAATAGCGTAACGATTTGGTTTTGTGTGTGTGTGTGTGTGTGTGTGTGTGTGTTCTTGAAATCAAATCTTAAGAAAAAAAGTCAGTCAGTCAGTCCTGGAGAACGCTTGTCACGACATATTTCGTTGTGTTAACCAACTCTGCGTGTCTTCATCTAACCGAACACGTCCAGTATTTTTACTTTTACTTATTTTTAGTTAGGTCACACATATATTTTCTAGTTTCATCGTAGATTTTAAGTAGGACTTGTAGTTATTTGGTTGTTCGCACGTCCAGTGTTTTGCTGCTGTACTATAACACATTTTCTCCCGCTCGCACTTAGTGTTAGAATGGTTCGAAATGGTTCCAGGCTTGTTTTAGGAGCTTACACTCGGTCTGTCGCTTTAGTTTTACGCGTCATTGTTTACATTTTCTACAGTTAAAGAGCTCAATGAGCTCTTCCAGCATCTATAGCTGCGTTGATGCATAAATTGAACGCGTTATAGAGTTTCAGCTACAGCTGAATGATAAAACCAAGTGATGTTGTGCCGTGTGCAAGAGAGAGTTTGAATGAAAAATGTTTTAGGTTAAAGCTGTGATTAACTTACAAACATCTCAAACTAAAAACATAACCCTATATTCATTTTGTTCAACATAATTAAAAAGTCGTAAGAAAGTTTTAACTTTTTTAAAAAGTTGTATTGTGTTTTGACGAGAAATCAAATCTGACTTTAAAATGAATGATTCATTTGATAGAATCACTGAATTATGCGGTTATGTATTATAAATATTCGTACTACTGGTTACTGTATGCATACGTATTCAAGAGAAAAATACACACGGTCGATTGTTTTAATAAATCTGAAGCTTTTAGTCTGTCGCTCTTCCTGTCATCAGTATTTCACACATTTTATTTTAATTTGTCTCAGGACTCTGTTACACAAACCGTTGAGTGTGGACATGGTTCTATGTGAAAGCTAAAAGATGACTTTTAGACTATTTTTACAGATGTTAAACATCTTAACATATCTGTATCAGCGAGATATGTACAACAACGCAAATCACCTGACACACCAGTTTGATAAACCTTGTCGAATATTTGCATGTTTCTTACATCAGTTATTTTATCAAAGCTCAGTCGAATAAACCTATATAGATCGGTTGTTGTTTTTATTTGAATGCAATAAAGCATACTGCATTTAACTCCCCTTACGGTTAATAACACAGTTCATTAAGTGAGAAAGAAAGTCTAATCTGTTGTAAAAATTAGCTAGGTTAGAGATTCATGGTTTTAGGTTTTACATTTTGTTATAATGATATTTGTTAAACAATAGTTATATCATTGTTTAATCATACTTTTCGTCACCTTGTAGATATATTCAGTGTGATTCTAAGAAAGTTATTTATTTGTAAAAAGTTTTGTATGAGACATCATAAAAGTCTAAATATTTAACCGTGTAGAGGGTGTTTATGTCCATGTTTGTGTTTATTTGTGTGTGTGTGTGTTTATGTGTTTATGTGTGTGTGTGCGTGTGTGTGTGTGTGTGTGTGTGTGTGTGTGTAAATGTTTACATTTACAAGCTTATGTTTGCTACGAGAGGGGTAAAATTATATATGAGTGAAAAAATAAATAACAAAATTAGATACTAAATGAAGTCAAATTTAACATCAATTTCCTACATCAGAGCCTTTTATTAAAATAAACATCTTTCTCTATTTATTTATTTAAGTTTGTGTATCTCATTATTTATCTGACTCATCTCATCCTAAATTTCAACTTGAAGTCACATTCACCAGTTCTGTAAACATGACTCCGTTAGTAAATGTATTTTATTTTCTAAAACGTAACCTAATTTTAAATTCAGCAGATGTTTGTCATAAAACAGGGTTCAATAGGGCATGCATCCCATGACCTGACGGTGAACCGCTCCAACGCTCGTGTGCGTATGTGTGCGTCACACCTCTGCGCTTCCTCCAAACTCATAGGCCTGTGTCATAAATTGATCCAACGGTGTTGCTTTGATCGCCTGACTAAAAACTTCACTGACATCTCGTGCGTGAAATGTGATATTGACACGATCGTCTTCAAACTTCGTTGCACTGCTTGAGATGAAATATCTGCATCTCGTGTGATGTAAAAAAAAAACGTTTACATGCTGCACGCGTATTTCAAATGATAACAAGTCTTATGGCAAGAAAATCAGAGAGTTATTGATTTGGTTTCATTCCTGTTAAATATTTGTATGTGCATACCTGCGTTTTAGCTGTTATAACGTATCGTAAGATTGACAAAAAGCAAAGAGTAAATAAAGGAAAATGTGTTGTTAAACAAATAAAACAAACTTTCCCCAGAGGCTAGGACTTGTTTGTTTAAAAGTAAAACTAAACTATTTTTTAAAGTGAAAAGATTTAGGTGAATGATGTTGAATTAAGACATGATCCGTCTTATTAAAATTAACTTTAATGTTTTAAAAACAGTCATGGATTAAATCCTTTAAATCTACGTTTTGGTCCCTCCTCGTCCGGATCTAGGGGATGGGACGTAGGCGTGGTCTGCCTGGAACCGGATGTCGCCATTCGGCGTTTGAAACGGACACGCTGCGGACTTCTCGCCGGTCGGGGCCTTTTTCTTTTGTTTAACTTTTACGTTCAGCTAAGTTATCATAGACTATCTTTTGTCTCTGAGATTACCTTCTTTTTGGACAACGGCTTGTTTGTTATTTTTCCTTGTTTCCCAGCTTTTCTTGTGGCAAAACTTTTGTCTTTTTAAAAGTTAGATGTTTTATTATTTTCATTGTCAAAACTATCTAGTTTTAAATTGTAATATTACAAACTTCTGACAAACGTATCTTTTTTAAACGGCTTGATATTTATTTTATACCACAGTAAGTTTACTCTATGTTATTTAATGTTAATATTAGTTCAAAAGACTTGGTACAAGAATCTTCTTAACGGTGTTTTTATTCATTTTTAGATGTTGGGTATATACGTGTTCCTTTAACTCTGTTAAACGTAGTTTTAAATTGTAGTGTTACAAAATTTGTACAAAACGTCCTGATGCATTTTATTTATTTTCATTTGTAAGATTAGACTAAACCTAGATTTTGATCTGTATCTTAATACTTTCTGAAAAATACAAGCATCGCTCATTTACGTGTATATTCGATGCATTTTCTTTATATTAAAACTTGTTTAATATAAACCAAGTTAACCTTTGTTAGCTTATCCACATTCAAACCCCTAGTTTTCTTTGTCTTTGGCATTATTGTTTTCTATTACGTCTATTTTTGCACACTTTTATAAATGCTATACTCGGACTTTCTTGTTTTGAAGTTTTCCTTACTTTAACCTCCGGTGTTAGAGGGTAGATGTAGGCTTGATTTACCTGGAACAGTATGTCTCGCCATTCGGAGTTTTGAAGTTTTTCCGTGACATTGTTGTGTATGAAAAAATTACTTTAATAAAAAACTTTGTTCCCCCATTTAACACGGTTTCGCATTTCAATGTCTCCTGCATTCAAGCTATACATGTTTTAGGTGCATGATATTGTATGTTTTAATTAATTAAGACATGTAAAAGACTTTAAAATAACTTCTAACATTTTACTCTAGATCCCCGTCTTGGTGGCTCCTCCTCCTCCGGATCTAGGGGGTGGGTCATAGGCGTGGTCTGCCACCACTGCATTCGGGAGCTCATTTCGAGTTTGGTCGCTGTAGCGCACGGACCTCTCCACGGACACGCAGTCTCTCGTTTAACTTTTCCGTTCAACGAGCCGCAGACTTTCTTTTGACTGCGGGGGTTTTAACAAACGTGTCTGAGATTGCCTTTCTTTTTAGATCGTTGGTAAATGTATGAACCTTTTTACCTTTGTTTTACCCGCTTTCCTTGTAACACACTTCTGTCTATTTACATTGATTTCGTATTTTTAACGTTGTCAAACTAACTAGTTTTAAATTGTAATGTTACTAGGTTTTAACAAACGCGTCTTGATGCCTTTTCCTAGTCTAAGTTATTTACTTTGTCTTTAACTCTGTCGAACTAACTGCTTTTTGAATTACAATATTACTAGGTTTTAACGAACGCGTCTTGATGTCTTTTTCCTAGTCTATTTACTTTTGTCTTTAACTCTGTCGAACTAACCGCTTTTTGAATTACAATATCACTAAGTTTTAACAAACGCTCCTTGATGTCTTTTCCTAGTCTATTTACTTTGATTTCGTATTTTTTCTTTAACTCTGTCGAACTAACTGCTTTTTGAATTACAATATTACTAGGTTTTAACGAACGCGTCTTGATGTCTTTTTATTTATTTTATACCGTAGTGAGATAAGACAATTTAACTTTTAATGTTAGACCCCTAGATAGATAGATTTCATTT
This sequence comes from Gymnocypris eckloni scoliostomus, assembly GCA_027564155.1. Lineage (NCBI taxonomy): Eukaryota > Metazoa > Chordata > Actinopteri > Cypriniformes > Cyprinidae > Gymnocypris > Gymnocypris eckloni. The sequence continues at coordinate 38,824 of JAJHNS010000098.1, forward strand.
CACTTTAGATATGTTTTAACTAAAACGTATCTTCGTTTTTATTTGTTTTCTTACACTCCATTTTACCTCTTTTTAAACAACGCTTTCTGGAAAAATAGATGTCGTTCATTTTACGTGTATATATAATGCCTTCACATGTATGTGTATGAAAAACTTGAATAAAACGATCCTTTCTTCCTATTTTACACAGTTTCACATTTTATTGGTTTAAACACACAAAACATGTCACAACACATTCCCCGTATCAGATAACCCACGTGGTCTAAAAAACCCACGTGGTCTAAAAAATCCCCACGTGGGGAAAAACCTAGACGCAAGGGTGGGGGCTGTACAAACAGGTGTCCAGTTTGGGGGATTTTTATGAGGGTAATAAATCATTTTTATGTGACACAAAGCAGACTATTAGTCTCTCTGATATCTCTAATTGTATTTTGACTAGTCAAATCATATTTCATAAGAACTTGAAAATGTAGTAAGACGACTTCAGTGCCAGTATCCAAATTCTGGGAATGAGGTAAGCCTTGTTGGTCTCACTTTAAAGTCTGTTCTTAAAGTTCATCAAGTAATTAATATATATTTTTTTGGTATTCAATACAACCATTTTAGATGATGCGAGCCTTGCTGGTAGCAGAAGGATTGAGGGTTTCACGGCGTAGGGTTCGTGAGATGTTGGTTCGTGTCAACCCAGCAGATGCTGCAAGGAGATGGAGTAGCACAGTGGCTCGAAGAGTGTATCACGTGTAGGGGTCGACCGATTATCGGCCTGGCCGATTATCGGCGCCGATATTAAGAATTTTACCGATTATCGATATCGGCCATTTTCAAAACATATTTGCCGATAATTTTTTATTTTTTTTTATAATGCAAACAAACATACTATTTACAGGTGACATTATTTATGTCACGGTCCTGCTGGTGTGCCCAGGCTGGCCACCAGATGTCTCTGTGTGTTGAGCACATGGCTTGTTGTTTGTTTGGTGCCATGTGCTCCCATGTCGATTGTCTGTCCCCTCCCATCTTGTTACTTAATCATTGTTTCAGTGGCTCCAGCTGTGTCTCCCTCGTTTGTTTCCCTATATAGTCTCCTTGTGTCTGCAGTCCTGTGCTGATCCGTTGTCTTTCATGTGTCGACGTCGTGTGTGAGTGTTTCATGTTTGACTGTGCTCCAGTCTTCTGCCTGCCTGACTGCTTGTTTTTCCCCTTCGGGGTGGTTTTTGTTGTTCATTTGTTTCATTTTATTATTAAAACCCTGATTTTCCTCTGCATTTGAGTCCTCGACCACATCTCTCCTGACAGAACGGATCAGCCAAGATGAGGACTCAGCAGAGGAGGGGTTTGGGTCGCCCACCACCCGACACTATCTCCAGCCCCCTATACCAACGCATCCTCCAGCACGAGGCCCTGAGCTCCTGCCGCCAGCAGGGCAATGACGTGAGGAGTTTTCTGTGGAGTTCAGTGGTGCAGCTGAGGGCTAGGCTACAATGATGAGGCCCTCAAGGACCTTTTCAACAGCGCCCTTGATGAGCCACTCAGCTGGTGGAGGATGAGTGGCTGGACCACCTCACATTTGGGAATTCGCCGAGGCTTTGGCACGTTCCCCAGCTAAGGTGGCTGGTGTGCCTCAGGTGGTGGGTGACAAGGCTGCAGCTCCTCCAGTGGCGGCAGATGGAGCTGCAGTGCCCCTAATGGCGGCCGTCAAAGCTGCAGCGCACCCGGGATGCCGAGGCTGGTGCGTAAGTTGGAGGATTCACCCATGAGGTCGTGCACGGGCAGCCGACTTTTCTCCAACGAAACCCAGCCCGGTGGTCCTGGAGGCCATGGTGGAGAGCCCGCTCCGCTCCAGAGCCCGCCCGATCCGGGAGCCCACGGAGTCTGCTCCAGAGCCCGCTCTGATCCGGGAGCCCACGGAGTCCGCTCCAGAGCCCGCTCCGATCCGGGAGCCGCATTCCGCTCCGATCCGGGAGCCCACGGAGTCTGCTCCAGAGCCCGCCCGAGATCCGGGAGCTCCGCTCCGTCCGGGAGCCCACGATTCCGCTCCGATCCGGGAGCCGATTCCGCTCCGATCCGGGAGCCCGATCCGAGCCCGCATTCCGCTCCGGGAGCCCACGATTCCGGAGCCTCCCGGGAGCCGCTCACGGTCCGGGCCTCCGCCGCTCCGGTCCGGGAGCCCACGCATTCCGCTCGGTCCGGGAGCCCACGCATTCCGCTCCGGTCCGGGAGCTACGAGCCCGGTCCGCTCCGTCCGGGAGCCACGCATTCCGCTCCGGTCCGGGAGCCCACGATTCCGCTCGATCCGGGAGCCCACGGAGTCCGCTCCAGAGCCCGCATTCCGTCCGGGAGCCCATTCTCGCTCCGCCTCGGTCCGGGAGCCCACGCATTCTGCTCCGGTCCGAGCCCACGCATTCCGCTCGATCCGAGAGCCCACGGAGCCCGCCCAGAGCCCGCCGATCCGGGAGCCCATTGCTCCAGGCCCGATCTTCAACCCACGGGCCTGGCCTCCTCCGATCCGGGAACCCCACGAGTCCGCTCCGATCCGGAGCCCACGGAGTCCGCTCCAGGAGCCCACGGAGTCCGCGGCCGTCCGGCCCCACGATGCCTCCGATCCGGGAGCCCACGGCCGAGGCCTGTCGCTCCGGGAGCCCATGTCTGTCCGGAGCCTCCCATCCGCCATCCGCTCAGAGTGAGCCCACGGAGTCCGCCTCAGAGCCCTCCGATCCAGGAGCCCACGAGTCCGCTCCAGTCCAGGAGCCCACTCCGCTCAGGGAGCCCACGCAGTCCGCCTCCAGAGCCCGCTCTAGTCAGGAGCACACGATTCCGCCCAGAGCCCGGGTCTGGGAGCACTCCGTCCTGGTCCTCGACCTCCGTCTGGGAACCCACAGAGCTCCGCCCAGGGCCAGCCCCACCCTGGCACCCCTGTGTGCCCATTGCTCCAGGCCCTCTTCCACTCCACGGGCCTGGCCCACCTCCCTCCTAGACATTTTTCTGTTTAGTGTGTGTGGAGCGTCTGGGATCCGCCTCCTTAAAGGGGGGTTATGTCACGGTCCTGCTGGTGTGCCCAGGCTGGCCACCAGATGTCTCGTGTGTTGAGCACATGGCTTGTTGTTTGTTTGGTGCCATGTGCTCCCATGTCGATTGTCTGTCCCTCCCATCTTGTTACTTAATCATTGTTTCAGTGGCTCCAGCTGTACCCTCGCTTGTCTCCCTATATAGTCTCCTTGTGTCTGCAGTCCTGTGCTGTGTGAGTGTTTCATGTTTGACTGTGCTCCAGTCTTCTGCCTGCCTGACTGCTTGTTTTTCTTCGGGTGGTTTTTGTTGTTCATTTGTTTCATTTATTATTAAAACCCTGATTTTCCTCTGCATTTGAGTCCTCGACCACATCTCTCCTGACAATTTATTGGTGACTAAATAATACAGGTGAAATTATTTAATTTTTAAATGCACCATTTGGCTCGATGCAGCCTGTCTGGGCTCAACACTGTGAGAGTGAGGCGATCTCTCAATCTCTGAGAGCAATCACTTCACCGCTCATTTTTGATATGTAGAGTCACGATACGACAATCAACTGAAACGTTTCAACCTGGTTCTAAGCGGAATAGACATCACGGAGAATTCTCCGAACTCCTTCCTCCAACCTTTCCTGAATACCTATTGGCTCACGCCAGTCAATGCTGGCCAATTGTCGCCAAGCATGCAAAAGGCGAGCTCGAGCGTATAAATCAGCTACATGACAATTACGAGAATCATACAACGCTGGCTGAACAGACATCACGGGACATGCATAAATATTCTGCCTCAGGAACGAGGCCACACAGTAAGGAGCTGCTTGAGCTTACACCATCACAAATTCTGTTATGAACTACAATCCTACTGTGAACAGCAGCTGACCAGTTACACAGCATAGCATCTTACCATAACATGAGTAACGACACCTCACAGATAGTACAGTAACCATACTGTACTGCCAGCACCTGGTATCAAATTGACATCTGAAGAACAGGCTGGTGAGACAGAGAATACACATACAGCCATACGCGGTGGAACGATAGCCTTCAATGCAGAGGAAATTTCCAAACCTTGGGTTGTATATGCCTGATAGCGCCCACAATCCATTGTGACAGACTTAGTTCCGATAAGGCTCGGCCGTCAGACACCACCATAGCACCCAAAAGCTGGATCGACCGAAAACTGCTTGAACGGTCAATGTAAAATCTCAAAACACTGACGGGCAAACTGCAGTCTGGGCGCCCGCACTCTGTGAGGGCGATGATTTAGTAACAAGGACTGACGGCAACCGCCTCCCTTTCAAGTAGACAGTGATTTAGGCACATATTCCAACCGGCCGGAGAGTGACACTGCAGTCCCGGACCGAATCGAATACAGCCGCTGTCCACAGAAAAGCGTAATGCTCTATGCGCTTAGTCAAGCGAAGGCCAGAAGGACTTTTTAAGGAATAGCCTTCAAACCTCACGGATGTTAAAACCCAAATGGTTGCAAGAGAGTTTACCCCACTTCCTGGTCCCAGAGCGGAAACAAAGTGGACATGGGGATGTAGTCTTTTACCGAACGATTGCGCATGGGAACGGACGCAATGGCTGCGACATAGACTTCAGTGTCGATGGAAACGATCCACTATCCAGTCTGTGCAGCGGGAAACTCAGAACATACGGTGCAAGTAGTCGGTCGATGAGCCTGACTCCTTCACAAACACTCCCATTTGAAGCATACAAACGCCTTGTAGAGGGTTTTAGCGCCCCATGAGCGCGAGACTGTAAGGCGCCCATCTCCTCCGATACCCCTGAAGCGATCACACATGATGGCTCTATAGTTCAGGTTCGACCTGGGATAGCAAATATTTCCTGCCGAACGGCAAGGCAGTGCCTCCAGCAGTTCCATCAAGTCTAGGAACCCAGGCTGGATTCAGGGCGATGTAGTATCACTGATGCTCGCTCCACCCTGATCTCTCATAACACCAGCGGTAACATTTCTTGATCGGAGGAAATGCATACGGGCTAGCTGCTGGTCAGCGTGATGTCAGCGGGAGTGAAGAACAACAGGCAATGCGTGTTCTCGCCTTGGCGAACAGATCCACCTCCGCCTCCCTTAACATTAGCGGTTCCGGATCATCCGAACCGACTCGGGTGCAATTCCACTCTCCTATGATTTATGTACGAAAACACATGTTGTCGGTGCAAATCAGTACATGCTGCTGTTTCAGCTGCGGCTGAAAATCCTTTAGAGCTAAGAAGACTGCTTCTGTCGGCCCAAAGAACGGGAGATGGATTCCTTCATTTTAGTCAATGAGGCTCGAGAAGCAGAGTTCCAGATGTCAAAATTAGACTTATTAACCAGTAATAAGTCGAGATACGGTCGCTGCAGCCACCGATCTGAATCTCTGTCTGTCCGCTCATCCATTTTATGCCACCGACTGGGTGCAGTCTCCACTCTCTTTGAGGATTTATATAATAAAACCACAGACGTGTTGTCGGTGCGAATCAGTACATCTGCTGGTCCAGCTGTGGCTGAAAATCCTTAGAGCTAAGAATACTGCTTCCAGCTCCAGGCGGTTTAAGTGCCACCGCTCTGAGATTCCAGCTACAGTCCCGCTGGCATTCCCTCGCACACTACTCCCCAGCCGTGAGCGATGCATCCATCGTGATCATCTGGCGATCTGTGGCAAGGCCAGAGCTGATGGCGCGATGCAAACCTCCAAGTCCACGCCGCTCACGGGACTCGAGATTCCAGCCATAGCAGCGGGCGATGTGTACAACGGATGTAATACCGCTGAATCCACCACCTTGAGTACGAGCAGTCTCTGTAATACCTCAACTGAACAGAGCTGCCCTGCCTGAAAAGGTGCAGGGAAGACAATTGGCCGCGCTCGATCTCGCGAGAGGCGGGATTCATCTCCACAGATCTCACGAGGCAGGCTCTCATCCCACGCGATCTCACGAGAGGCAGGGTCTCATCCCCACGCGATCTCGCGAGAGGCAGGCTCACAGCCGTAGGGACTCCAAGTGAATAACAGAGTCTATGTGGCTGATAAGCGTATCCAGGGACCGAGCTAAAATCAGCCAATCGTCCAGATAATTGAGGATGCGCCCGCCGATCTGAGGGGAAGTGCTGCATTGATGCACTTTGAAAGCGCGGGAGCAGCCCGGACGGGAGGACAGAGTATTGGAACGCTGTGCTTCCTGACAGTTGACAGCTATTCAGAAAAACGCCTGTGTATGCGGTGCTATCCGAATGTGAAAGTACGCTGCCCTTAAATCACGGACGCAAACCAGTCCCCGGGCGAAGGCGCCAGGATCTGCTTAGCGTTAACATCCTGAACGGACGCTTCCAAGCGCTCTGTTGATGGGTCCGAGATCTAGAATCGGCAGAGTCTACCTTCTTAGGCACCCCAAACAGAGGCTGGACAAACAGCCTGCTCGCTGAAATTGTTCTATTGCTCCTTCTCCGAGCAATTGTATTAGCTCTGTTTAGGATAAGGGCATGAACAGTGTTAGAGACTACGCCACGCCATTGAAACGGGGTGGTCTGCCTGAATTGAAGGGTGTACCGCCTTATGCAGAGCAACCAGCGTGAGATTCTTGGAATTGCTTCCCACCATGAACTGACACAGCGCTTGGCAGCTATAACCCGTCGGCAGTGGGTCCGGTCGCTGAGGGAGGCGGCGGCGGTGGTGACTGAGCGAGGAGGAAAAGCTCGCAAACGTATGTTTTAATGAACACACCTCGTCCCACACATTTTACAATTTTGAGACAGCTTGAGGACTCCTGCACTGGTCGTGGTGCCTCTTAACTTGTCCAAGAAGACCTTGATCCCGCGGTCTTCTACAACATAGCGACTGTAATAACTACAGGCTGACTATGCTATACGACCTAGTTGAACACCACGTGAAGGGCGTAAACAACTGGCGAATAGTCCGCGAAATCTGGGAGGCTGATAGGATGCGCCCTTCAGGGCATCAGGTGACTCCGCCGCTTTCCGCAGGGTCATGTGACTCACCTTCGCACGCAGGGGTGTCATGTGACTCTCACCTTCGCTAGAGTCATGTGACTCACCTGGCTTTTTGCAAGAGGGGTGTCATGTGACCACTCCTCCCGCTTTAGTGTCAAGTGATCGCCGCTGTTCCTCACAGGGGCATCAGATCCCATCGCCTTCGCTTTGTGAATTAGAAAACATGTCCTCTACACACACAAGGCGCCGCCGATGTTATCATGTGAATTATAAAAGTTCACTACACACTGTAGCCGCTGATAAGGGGCTGTTACCATGTGAATTATAAATGTCCTCTACCCACTGTAGCCGCTAATGAGGGCTATTATCATGTGAATGAGAGGTTGTCCCGATCACACGGTAGCCGCTAATGAGGGGCTATTATCATGTAATGAGGTTGTCCCGATCACACGGTAGCCGCTAATGAGGGCTATTATCATGTAATGAGGTTGTTCAGCCGAGCTCATGAGAAGTTTTGCTATTATCATGTGAATGAGAGAGGAGCGATTGTGCTTTGCAAACAGCAGAACGCCGCCTGAGGCGGGGGCTGCATGCTTACACAGTGGGTTTTTCCGCAGCATCTGCGGCGACGTGAGATCCCTTTGCTCCCGCATCTGCCCTCGGCCTCCGCACCGCCATGGAAGGGGGCGTGAGAAGCCGGGCTGATGTCTTGTCCTGCAGGTTCGACGGTGAGGAATGCGGACACTTAGTCGGCATGAGCTCATCACCTGAGTCCAAGGTCCACCGCTGATCAGAGGGCAGACGGACTACCTTTAAGAAATGTCATACTCACCTGAACGCTGCAGAGGAGCAGCCATGAGGCCTGCCTCGAATGAGCGAACCTAACCGTGAGCTGAATATTTTAGCCATAACCTAGGTTCAGCAAAGTGAAGAAAAAGATTCTGACGTAATTGTCGCGGCGCTGCATTTATACTGCCTCGAGCTGTCATCAACAGTTGTCGGCAACACCGACAACTGTGCCAGCACCGAGCTCAGTTTATACAGGCAACAATTCTTATGGCCTACCCTAGGGTAAGGTCAGATCATGGAGGTGAGAACATACAAGTGCCTCTTCATGAACCTTGTACTAGGACTTCAGCCGAGCCACATCACCGGTGAATCGGTCCACAACCAAAGAATTGAGCGTTTGTGGAAGGACATATTTTTACACGTATTGTAACCAATCTATAGCACGTTCTACAGTCTTGAGGATTCTGAACTTTTGGATCCTGGAAATGACATTCACAAACTTTCCCTCCGCGTAGTTTTTCTTCCACATATACAAAGTAGACTTCAGCACTTCAAAGAGGCATGGAATCAACATGCTTTGCGCACAGAAAACAATAAAACACCAACACAAATATGGACAGAGGGAATGCTCTCAAGGATGGGAACTGACAGCACAGCCATCAACAGTGTGTTTGGAGACAATCCCTATAGGCCTGAACATTTACATGAACTCCTGGCTCAGCATGGCATCGAGTCTTTGCCCACAGCTGAAAATGAAGAGATCCCCAGCTGTAACTGTACAGCAGCCTCAAATATGCCTTACTCAGCAGCAAATGGAAACTGTTTCCCATGCTCTTGACCATATTACAGATTTAAAGATGAAGTTTCAGGTGTGTAGTGCAGAAATTGCTAATGTTTTGGCAAATTAGTGTTACAGACTTCTTCTCTGTAACATGGCAACAATCTGTTGAACATTAAGTTTATGCTTTCAGTAATTGCATACATTGAACAAAGTTTATGTTTTCAGTAGTAACATACATTGAACAAAGTTCTAATGAAAAACAAGTGGACAAAATTGAAGTAAGACCTGAACAAACAAAACATTTGAGTAATGCAGCAGTTTTTCCTCAAACACATGTATAATGAAAAGAGCTTTTTTTGAACGGATACACATCTCAAACATGTAGCTATTTGACGAATAGTGCTTTAAAGGAATAACAAGGTCTACTCTGCTGTAAATGTATCTAAAGTTCTGTTATGTACTTTATATGAAAAGCTAACATTAAAACAGTTTAAAGAAAGATGAGATTTCCATGAAGACCGGTGTGTTTTGAAATTACATCAGTATTGGTTGGCAAGAAAGAAAAGGCGGGCTTAACAAAGGTGAATGTGTATGGGCCATTCCACCGAATGGGTGCCATTTCAGTCCCCAGGACATTATAGGTACAAACAAGCATAAAAATTAACTATAAAATACATTTTATTATTAAGCAATGTGTCCTGCACATTAATCTAACTGCATATTTAAAATATATAATTTTAAAAATCATAAAAAACTACCTAAAACACTGAAAATATAGCATTTGTACATTTCCCCAGTGTCTAACGCTACATTTTAACATTAAATATAATGTTTAAAATCCTTTTAGAAATGATTTTTATTTTGCATTTTTGTGTACCTCCATATCCCATCTGTGCTTTAAATACATTTATTTCAAAATAAATGTATACTATTTTGGATAAAATACACATTTTAGTCATGTCCCCAGGTTTTCACTCAGTCCTGTTACTCTAACACATTCTCCCTCTAAAAAACTGGGAAAATCCACAAGACACATTTTCAAAATAATATTGCAACATCTGGATCTTCTGAAGGCAATGACATTATCGAAAGCATGTGGTCTTATTTTCTTTTCTGTATATTTGGTGATATTGTAACGGTGGCTGGGAACGTCATTATAAATAAACTGTCCTGTTACCTAAATTATTTCTTAGATGTTACTTGTTTATTTTAAAAATACAAATCTTTGGGAATCTCTATAATTTGCTGAGTATTCTCATAATATTAGCATGTACTCCATGTGACTAGATTAAATGTATTTGCTAATTTTATCCTAAAATCTCAATCCTGTTACTTTCAGTCCTGTTACTCATATACTCATATATCCTATACGTATATATAGTAGCTGAGTAAAAGTAACAGGAGTGAGTAGTGTCATCAGATTTATTAATGTAAATATTAGGCTACATCAATATTAATCTAGTCCAACCATTTTTCTCAAATGTTGGCCTTCTATCCATTATACAAAGAATTATACAAAATAAAAACATGAAAAATAGTACAAATAAATGCATGACGGACAAGAACAATGCCTCATAATCGGATGCAGTCAAAAAAGGTGAAGGCTGATTTGAAAATGATTACAATTTAATAAAGGTTTATCTGGCATTGATGCCATTTATTAGTAGGTTACAGTACGTTGTGTATGAATTCAGGTTCACCTGTGTTATTATGGCAGCTTGTTTCCACCATGGAATGAAAAATAAAGGTAATTTGCAGCTTTTTATCTTACCATTCATTCTGAATTTTTCTCAGAATTGCGAGATATAAACAATGCAAGTTATACATTTTATAATTGTGAGATACAAATTTTATATTTATTTATTAATTAATTATTTCTTTATTAATTATTTCTTTGTTTCTTTATTTAGTGGCAGAAACGAGATCGCCCACAAGGTGGCAGTATTGTATTGTATTACAGCAAGAGATCCATGATGATGATATTCTGCTTTGTTCAGTGATGAGCGCCAATGTATTTTTTTAGGCAGCGGCTATTTGCACTAAGTGCAGATAACATATTTTCTTGGTGATAGATGCTCTTTACACTAAGTGCAAATAGCAGTATTTTTTAACTATATGCTATTTACACAGTGCAAATAGCTATAGATTTTATTTACACTATGTTAAAATAGCCAGATTTTCTGCTATTTTAGGTAGATAGCTATTTTATTGTCATTCAACTGTACATACTATTATTTTCATTATATATGCTGCCCCTTGGTAATATTATTAGAAAAATACGGGATTAGTTTCCATTGTTATGCTGATGACACTGTCGCCTCTGGCTTGCTCAGTTGGGGACACTTCATTTCCAGCACAATCATCGACTTGATTGCACAGATATTATTTAAACTGAACTAAGCTGGACAATGCCATTACTAAATTCAATAATGAAATGCATTCAGCAGATAATTGAGTGTTAAATCCTGTCATTTTACATTATTGACAAATTTGCCTATTTTGATATTGTGCAGTGCTTTGTTACAATTTGTATTGTTAAAGGCGCTATATAAATAAAGGTGACTTGACTTGACTTGACATACAGAGTGCACATATGAACGAAATTTTGTTCCACAGGCTCATAAGTACTACACCAACTAAACATAAACATGTACCACAAATCAGTATACAATTATAAATATAATAAAAACTACAACAGCTCACATTTAAAAAGAAATATATATATATATACAGGTGCTGGTCGTATAATTAGAATATCATCAAAAAGTTGATTTATTTCACTAATTCCATTCAAAAAGTGAAACTTGTACAATGTGTACATTCATTCCACACAGACTGATATGTTTCAAGTGTTTATTTCTTTTCATTTTGATGATTATAAGTGACAACTAATGAAAACCCCAAATTCAGTATCTCAGAAAATTAGAATATTGTGAAAAGGTTCAATATTGAAGACACCTGGTGCCACACTCTAATCAGCTAATTAACTCAAAACACCTGCAAAGGCCTTTAAATGGTCTCTCAGTCTAGTTCTGTAGGCTACACAATCATGGGGAAGACTGCTGACTTGACAGTTGTCCAAAAGACGACCATTGACACCTTGCACAAGGAGGGCAAGACACAAAGGTCATTGTAAAGAGGCTGGCTGTTCACAGAGCTCTGTGTCCAAGCACATTAATAGAGAGGCAAGGGAAGGAAAAGATGTGGTAGAAAAAGTGTACAAGCAATAGGGATAACCGCACCCTGGAGAGGATTGTGAAACAAAACCCATTCAAAAATGTGGGAGATTCACAAAGAGTGGACTGCAGCTGAGTCAGTGCTTCAAGAACCACTACGCACAGACGTATGCAAGACATGGGTTTCAGCTGTCATTCCTTGTGTCAAGCCACTCTTGAACAACAGACAGCGGCCAGAAGCGCCTCGCCTGGGCTAAAGACAAAAAGGACTGACTGCTGCTGAGTGGTCCAAAGTTATGTTCTCTGATGAAAGAAAATTTTGCATTTTGGAAATCAGGGTCCCAGAGTCTGGAGGAAGAGAGGAGAGGCACAGAATCCACGTGTTTGAGGTCCAGTGTAAAGTTTCCACAGTCAGTGATGGTTTGGGGTGCCATGTCATCTGCTGGTGTTGGTCCACTGTGTTTGAGGTCCAAGGTCAACAAGCCGTATACCAGGAAGTTTTAGAGCACTTCCTGCTTCCTGCTGCTGACCAACTTTATGGAGATGCAGATTTCATTTTCCAACAGGACTTGGCACCTGCACACAGTGCCAAAGCTACCAGTGTCACGGTTCATGGATCTGTGTGCTCATTCTGTGTTCGTCTATGTTGTGGACCCGCCGTTGTGCTTGGCTGTTTGTTACCGTGCACCTGACGAGGTAATCAGAACGGTGACAGGTGTAGCTCCTGCACTGCCTATATCTGGCTGGCGCTTCTGTGCGTTGTCAGATCTTTTACTGTTGTGGTGTACTTACTCTCTGTGTCAGTCTTCCAGGTCCTGAAGCTGTTCTCGCCTGTGTTTCAGTATATCCCTGTAGGGTGCGGACTGGACTGTATTCTCTGCCCGAGCTGGAGACTCTGCACTGCCGGGTTTACTGCACCTGCACTGCCGATGATATCTGCACCTCCACTGTGTTTGGAGTCTGCACCTGCACTGCCAGCTTATCTCACCTCCACTGTGTTTTGGAGTTGTCAAATAAAAGACTATCTGTTTTCACCGCAATTGGATCTCGAGCTTTCTGTACCGTGACAGAACGATCTGACCAAGATGGATCCAGCGAGTAGAATTAAGAGACTTTTTATCTCGCAGTAACTCACGCATGGATCACCAGGATGAACAGACGGCTGTCTCTAATCGCGCTATCCAAACCCTGGTCTCTCAGGTTTCAAGCTGACCACCCAGTTACAGCGTCTCCAGACCGAGCCGAACAGCGACCCACTGCGCCTAATTCACCTGCGCCCACTATCCCAGATCAGGCGGCCGTTTCATCGAACCCCGCCTCCCACCTCCAGCCTTTATTCTGGTGAGCCCCAGCTATGCCGCTCCTTTCTTGCCAAATGTTCACTCTATATCTCCTCCAACCATCGTCGTTTCCTACCGAGGAATCAAGATAGCATTCATCATCACACTACTCTGGACGGGCAGCTCTCTGGGGAACCACCGTTTGGGAGCAAAACTTCCCTGTTGCACATCGTTTCAGTCATTTTCGGAGGAGATCAGAAAGGGGCGGAGTTACGGCAGGGAGATCGGAGCGTCACTGATTTCTCCATTGAATTCGCACTTTGGCGGCAGAGTGCCGTGGAATCCAGAAGCGCAGTGGGATATGTTTTCATGGTCTTGCTGATTATGTCAAGGACGAGATCTACGCACTGGAGTTACCCACATCGCTGGATGGTTTGGTCAGTCTGGCTATTCGGGTGGATGCCAGATTACAGCAGAGAGGTCAGCGAGCACGCCGAACTTCGGCGAACAATAGGCTGGACCACCTGCCTATCCCCTACCGCGACGCAGACATCGGTTTCGCCAAACCAGACCCTATGCAGATGGGCAGATCCCGTCTTTCCCTGGAGGAGAAGCGGAGGCGGCGTAACGAGGGTCTTTGCCTGTATTGCGGAGCTGCTGGGCACATCGCAGCACTGTGTTCCGTAAATGCCAGAGAGACAGCGGTTAAGGGGTTACTGAGGGGTGGGATCACATTGGCTAAATCCTCTCTTGCAGCGACACTTCTCACGGTCAAGTTGCAGTGGTCCTCAGTCACCCATGACTGTCAGGCTTTAATTGACTCTGGTGCCGAGGGCAATTTTTTAGACTCTGATCTCGCTGACAGACTTAGACTTCCGGTGATTGCCCTTTCACAGCCCATTGCTGTTCATGCTCTTAATGGTCTGTCTCTTTCCTCCATCACTCACTCTACGGGTCCACTTAGACTCGGCCACTGGGAATCACATTGAGACTATTCAGTTTCTTTTAACTGACACACCCGTTACTCCAGTAGTCCTTGGGCATCCCTGGCTTGTGCTTCATAACCCTCACTTTAATTGGAGTCAGAGTTCCATTCTCTCTTGGAGTGAGGGTTGTCATGCCACTTGTTTGTTGTCTGCTTGTCCTCCTGTGTCTTGTTCTGTGTTTCAGGATGAGCATATGGATCTGTCAAACGTGCCCAGCGAGTACCGCGACCTGAAGGGAGTGTTCAGTAAGTCTCGGGCTGCTTCTCTACCTCCGCATCGTCCCTATGACTGTGCTATAGATTTATTTCCAGGTGCCCAAGGGCAAACTTTATTCGCTTTCCGCCCCGGAGAGGGAGGCCATGGAGAAATATATTTCTGATTCTCTAGCAGCCAAGATCATTCGCCCTTCTTCTTCGCCAGCGGAACGGGGTTTTCGTGAAAAAGAAGGATGGGTCCCTTCGTCCCTGCATCGACTATCGAGGGCTGAATAACATCACGGTGAAGAATACATATCCTTTGCCGTTGATGTCTTCTGCCTTTGAGCGCCTGCAGGGGCGCCCTTTTCACGAAATTAGACCTTCGCAACGCATATCATTTGGTATAAGGGAGGGGATGAATGGAAGACTGCTTTTAATACCCCCAGGGGGCACTTTGAATATCGCGTTCTTCCTTTTGGGCTTTCCAACGCTCCCGCAGTCTTCCAGGCACTCGTTAATGACGTGTTGAGAGATATGCTAAATCAGTTCATTTATGTTTACCTGGATGACATACTGATATTTTCTCATTCTCTCCAGGAACATGTTCAGCACGTCAGGCGAGTGCTTCAGAGGCTGTTAGAGAATGGGCTTTATGTCAAGGCGGAGAAATGCGTTTTCCATGCACAGTCTGTCCCCTTTTTGGGTTACATCGTGTCAGTCGAGGGGATGCGCATGGATCCGGACAGGGTTCAGGCTGTGGTTGATTGGCCAACTCCAGATTCCCGCAAGGCCCTGCAGAGGTTTCTGGGCTTTGCCAATTTTACCGCTTTTATTCGCAGTTTCAGCCAGCTAGCCGCCTTTGACCGCCTTAACCTCCATCAAGACTCCGCTCAGGTGGTCCAGCGCAGCGAGGCTGCGCTTACCAAACTGAAAGGCTGCTTTGTTTCAGCTCCCATACTCATCGCCCCTGATCCCTCCCGGCAGTTTGTGGTGGAGGTTGACGCCCGGAGGTGGGGTTGGTGCCGTCCTATCCCAGCGTTCTTCCTCGGACGACAAGGTGCACCGGCGCGTATTTTTCTCACCGCTTGTCTCCGCTGAACGCAACTATGATATTGGTAATAGAGAACTGCTGGCAGTCAAGCTTGCCTTGTAGGAATGGCGTCCATTGGTTAGAAGGTTCGGGGGTTCCTTTTATCGTCTGGACTGATCATAAGAATCTTGAGTACATCAAGTCCGCCAAACGTTTGAACTCTAGGCAGGCCCGGTGGGCTTTATTTTTCGGTCGTTTCGATTTTTCTATTTCTTATCGGCCAGGTTCCAAGAACATCAAGCCCGATGCACTGTCCCGTATTTTCGACCATTCTGATCGCCCGCCTTTTTCCGAGCCCATTGTGCCACAGAAATTTTTTGTTTCTGCGGTCACTTGGGAGATTGAGTCGAAGGTCCGCACGGCCTCGCAAGGTAACACCTCCGTCCGGATGCCCACCGGTCGCTTTGTTTGTGCCAGAGACTTTACGGTCCGATGTCATTCGATGGAGTCATTGTTCCAAGGTGGCTTGTCATCCTGGGGTGAGTCGTACCATGTTTCTTACTAAACAACGGTTCTGGTGGCCGCCTATGGCTCGCGACATACGATGTTTTGTTTTGGCTTGCTCTGTTTGTGCCGCTTCTAAGACTTCTAATCGACCCTCTGCTGGACTCCTTCAGCCGCTGTCGGTTCAGGAGGCGCCTTAGGGAAGGTACTGTCACGGTTCATGGATCTGTGTGCTCATGAGGTAATCAGAACGGTGACAGGTGTAGCCCTGCACGCCTATATCTGGCCTGTGGTGCGTTGTCAGATCGTTTTTACTGTTGTGGTGTACTTACCTCTGTGTCAGTCTTCCAGGTCCTGAAGCTGTTCTCGCCTGGTCGTGTTTCAGTATATCCCTGTAGGTGCGGACTGGACTGTATTCTCTGCCCGAGCTGGAGACTCTGCACTGCCGGGTTTACTGCACCTGCACTGCCGATGATATCTGCACCTCCACTGTGTTTGGAGTCTGCACCTGCACTGCCAGCTTATCTCACCTCCACTGTGTTTTGGAGTTGTCAAATAAAGACTATCTGTTTTCACTCGCAATTGGATCTCGAGCTTTCTGTACCGTGACAACCAGTACCTGGTTTAAGGACCATGGTATCCCTGTTCTTAATTGGCCAGCAAACTCGCCTTACCTTAACCCCATAGAAAATCTATGGGGTATTGTGAAGAGGAAGATGCGATATGCCAGACCCAACAATGCAGAAGAGCTGAAGGCCACTATCAGAGCAACCTGGGCTCTCATAACACCTGAGCAGTGCCACAGACTGATTGACTCCATGCCACGCCGCATTGCTGCAGTAATTCAGGCAAAAGGAGCCCCAACTAAGTATTGAGTACTGTACATGCTCATACTTTTCATGTTCATACTTTTCAGTTGGCCAAGATTTCTAAAAATCCTTTCTTTGTATTGGTCTTAAGTAATATTCTAATTTTCTGAGATACTGAATTTGGGGTTTTCATTATTTGTCAGTTATAATCATCAAAATTAAAAGAAATAAACACTTGAAATATATCAGTCTGTGTGGAATGAATGTATACATTATACAAGTTTCACTTTTTGAATGGAATTAGTGAAATAAATCAACTTTTTGATGATATTCTAATTATATGACCAGCACCTGTATATATACATATACAGTGCTCACTGTAAATGAGTACACCCCCTTTGAAAAGTAAAATTTTAAAAATATCTCAATGAACACAAAAAACATTTCCAAAATGTTGACAAGACGTTTAATATAACATATTTTTTAACTTATAACATGAAAGTAAGGTTAATAATATAACTTAGATTACACATTTTTCAGTTTTACTCAAATTAGGGTGATGCAAAAATGAGTACACCCCACAACAAAAACTACTAAATCTAGTACTTTGTATGGCCTCCATGATTTTTAATGACAGCACCAAGTCTTCTAGGCATGGAATGAACAAGTTGGCAACATTTTTTCTAGATCTATCTTTTTCCATTCTTCAAGAATGACCTCTTTTAGAGATTGGATGCTGGATGGAGAGTGATGCTCAACTTGTCTCTTCAGAATTCCCCATAGGTGTTCGATTGGGTTCAAATCAGGAGACATACTTGGCCACTGAATCACTTTCACCCTGTTCTTCTTAAGAAATCCAACAGTGGCCTTAGATGTGTGTTTAGGATCATTGTCATGTTGGAAAAGTGCACGACGAACAAGGGCACAGAGTGATGGTAGCATCTTCTCTTTCAGTATAGAGCAGTACATTTGTGAATTCATGATGCCATCAATGAAATGCAGCTCTCCGACACCAGCAGCACTCATGCAGCCCCACATAAGGACACTGCCACCACCATGTTTCACTGTAGGCACCATGCATTTTTCTTTGTATTCCTCACCTTTGCGACGCCATACAGTTTTGAAGCTATCAGTTCCAAAAAAAATGTATCTTGGTCTCATCACTCCAGAGTATAGAGTCCCAGTAGTCTTCATCTTTGTCAGCATGGGCCCTGGCAGATTCTAGGCGGGCTTTTTTGTGCCTGAGCTTTAGGAGAGGCTTCTTTCATGGACGGCACCCATGCATGCCATTCCTCTGCAGTGTACGCCGTATTGTGTCATGGGAAATAGTCACCCCAGTTTGGCTTTTTACTTCTTCTTTAGATAACTGCAGTGAACTTGCATGTCGATTTTCTTCAACCCTTCTCATCAGAAAACGCTCCTGACGAGGTGTTAACTTCCGTGGACGACCTGGATGTCTCTGTGAGATGGTTGCAGTTCCATCTTTTTTAAATGTTTGTACCACTTTTGCTACAGTATTCTGACTGATAAGTAAAGCTTTGCTGATCTTCTTGTAGCCTTCACCTTTCTTGTGTAAAGAAATTATTTTCTTTCTCAGGTCTTGTGACATTTCTCTTCCATGTGGTGCCATTGCTGACAGCATGAAATGGGAAGGGGTTTTCTTTAAGTAACACCCTTTTATAGTCAATTGTCACCTGTGTAATGAATAATTAGACTCACCTGTGGTTGAATTCTTGTTAAATTAGACATTTGCAGTCTAAAATGTTGCTTTGCTCTAGAGACTTTCAGTGGGGTGTACTCATTTTTGCATCACAAATGACATAATTTGAGTAAAACTGAAAATGTTGTTCTCTAAGTTATATTATTAACCTTACTTTCATGTTATAAGTTAAACAGATGTTATATAAAAATGTTTTTGTGTTCATTGAGATATTGTTTAAAATGTTACTTTTCAAAGGGGGTGTACTCATTTACGCTGAGCACTGTATGTGTGTGTGTGTGTACCTTTAAACTGATACTTGTTTACAGTGACTATTACTGTATTCATTTTAAAGGTAAATCTACTGAATAATTTTTTTTTACAAATTAATTTGAGTCATTCTACTGTACAGTGTTTGAGAAATTTAAATGCAAATTCACCCCAAGATTAAACATGCTTTCTAGCGCATGCACCATTTTCCATTTTCAAACACTCATAGAATATTTTCTTTACAGGGTTTCTGGTTTTGTAATAAAGGGTCAGTGACGTTGAGATTAATATGCAGCTTTATTAGTAACAAGAGGAGGTCAGAAAGGTAAAGTTCAATTACCAGTAACAAGAGTAACGTAGGCAAGGCAGATTCATAAACGGGGTCAATGCAAAGGTTGGGGCAGGCGGCAGACAGAGAGAATGTCAAAAAGGCAGGTAGCAAATGGTCAGATGAGAATAAACAGTCCAGGTAGTCAACAGGTAAACTCACTCTGGGAAAACGCTCAGAAATGTCAGCAGTAGCAAAACAAGAGTTCGCACTGAGATGTGAGAAAGCTCAACTTAAGTAGCCCAGCTAATGACTAACACCTGTACCGGTGATCAGTCCCAGGCACGGGGTTGTGGGAATTGAAGTCCGAATGAACTGGTTAGTACTCAGGTGAAGGAGCCCTCTGGTGTTGATCGGAGGGAGCAACAGAGGCCTGATTTGTGACAGGTTCTTTCAATGTATTATTGTTCTCAGAGACCCTGAATACTACTGTGGTAATTTTTGCAACTTCTAGAATGCTCTTTGTTGTTGTTTTTTGTGAATTTGACATTAATTTTCTCCTAATATATACCGTAAAATGACTTGAAAATTAATACAGTAATAGTAAGGGTCTCTGAGAACAAGAAACCTATAAAGGATATATGTTTATGAGTGTTTGAAAATGGGTAATGATGCAACTGCAAGAATGCACTTTGTTTTTTTGGAGTGATTTTGCCATTAATTTTCTCCAAAACATAAAATAAAATAACTTTAAAATGAATACAGTAATAACCAGGGTCACTGTGAATAGGAATCAACTGATAAAACAAGCAAACCTTTAAAGTAAAGATCTTTGAGTGTTTGAAAATGGGTAATGGTGCAACTGCTACACTGCACTTTGTATTTTGAGTGAATTTGCAATTAATTATCTCTATAGCATACAGTAAAATAACTTTAAAATGAATACAGTAATAATCAGGGTCACTGTGAAAATGAATGATCAATTGATAAAACAAGCAAACCTATAAAGGATACATTTATATGAGTGTTTGCAAATTGGACATGATTTAAAAGTGCAAGGATACACTTAGATGCTTGGGGTGAATTTGCCATTAATTCTCTCCAAAACTATACAGTAAAATGACTTGACAAGTATCACAGTAATAGTCTTGGTCACTCTGAATAGGAATAAATTGATAAAACAAGCAAACATATAAAGGAAAGATTGTTATGAGTGTTTGAAAATGGGTACTGGTACAACTGCTAAAATGCACTTTGTTTTTTGGAGTGATTTTGTCATTAATTTTCTCCAAAACTATACAGTAAAATGACTCGAAAAATATTACAGTAATAGGGCCTCTGAGAACAATAATACATTTAAAGAACCAGCAAACCTATAAAGGAAAGATGTTTATGAGTATTTGAAAATGGGTAATGGTGTAACTCGGTGCAACAGTAATAGTCAGGGTGACTGTGAACAGGAGTCAACTGAAAGAACCAGCAAACCTATAAAGGACACATTTATATGAGTGTTTGCAAATGGGACATTATGTAAAAATGCAAGGATACACGGATGCTTGGGGTGAATTTGCCTTTAATTTTCTTCAAAACTATACAGTAAACATATTTGAACATTATTACAATAATATTCAGGGTCACTGTTAACAGGAATCAATTGGAAGAATGAGCAAACCTATTAAGGAAAGCTTTTTACAAGTAAATGCTTATGAGAAAGTGTGAGTGTAATGAATGACTGGTCAGAGGCGAGAGTAGATCCACTTGCAGCTTTATTAATACAAGGAGGAGGTCAAACAGGCAAATATCAAGCAGTGGTATCGAGGGCAATGTAGACAAGGCAGAGTCGTAATCAGAGGCAGAGCAAGGGGTCAGGGCAGGCGGCAGACAGAGAGGATTACCAGAAAGCAGGCGGGGTCAGAGAGGCAGGCAGCAAACGATCAGGAGAGGTATTCAGTAAGGAAGCCACTACGAAGCTACCACCACATAGGCCATGGGACTGTGCCATCAACCTGCTGCCTGAAGCTAAACTCCCGAAAGGTAGAGTATATCCGTTGTCCATCCCAGAACAAGCAGCCATGAAGGAATATATTCAGGAGGCTCTCCGGCAAGGCTTCATTCGTCTATCCACATCTCCAGCTGCGTCAAGCTTCTTCTTTGTCAGTAAGAAAGATGGAGGGCTAAGACCATGTATAGACTACAGTATCCTGAACTCTCAAACCGTCAAATTCCCATATCCTCTACCTCTAGTTCCAGCTGCCCTGGAAAAACTCTGTGGGGCTCGCATCTTCTCCAAATTGGACCTGCGAAGCGCCTACAATCTCATTCGTATCCGTCCAGGTGACGAGTGGAAGACGGCCTTTATCATCCCTACTGGCCACTATGAATATCTTGTTATGCCGTATGGACTGGCTAACAGTCTTCCAGGGGTTCATGAATGAGGTGTTCCGACAGTTCCTCCATCAGTTCGTCATCGTCTATATTGAGGACATCCTCATTAACTCCAGGAACCAGGCCAAACACCGCCACCACGTGGAGAAGGTCCTTCAGAAGTTGAGAGAACACCATCTATACCTTAAACTGGAGAAGTGCGAGTTCCACCGTCATACCATCAAGTTCCTCGGGTATGTCATCTCCCCCCAAGGGGTGCAGATGGATAATAACAAGCTCCAAGCCATCCGAGACTGGCCCATACCATCGACTGTGAAGGAACTCCAGAGGTTCCTAGGCTTCGCAAACTTCTATCGATGATTTATCCGAGCCTTCAGCTCCATCACTGCACCCCTTACCTCTATGCTCCGCCAGAAGCCCAAGACTCTGTCATGGTCATCCGAGGCCAGTAGAGGCTTTGACCAGCTGCGAGAAGCCTTTTGCACCGCTCCTACCCAAGCCCATCCTGACCCTCAGCGACCATTTATCGTGGAGGTCGACGCCTCGTCAGTAGGTGTAGGGGCGGTACTATCCCAACATCATGGAGAGCCTCCTAAACTCCATCCCTGTGCGTATTTCTCCCGCAAGCTCTCCCGGCGGAGCATAACTACGACATCGGGAATCGTGAGTTGCTGGCTATCAAATTCGCCTTGGAAGAGTGGAGACATTGGCTGGAGGGAGCTGTTCATCCTTTCCAAGTCATCACTGACCACAGGAATTTGGAGTATCTCCGGGACGCTAAACGGCTCAACCCCAGACAGGCCCGCTGGGCGCTGTTCTAAACCCGTTTCAACTTCACCGTCACCTACAGACCGGGTGCTCAAAACTCCCGAGCCGATGCGATCTCTCGTTTTTCCAAGCCCTCACAGGATTCGACCGCCCCAGAGGCCATACTCCCTCCAGCTCTCTTCGTAAGCCCCATTGAATAGTCTCTGGATGAAGATTTCCGACAAGCCACACTCACAGAACCTGCTCCGCCGGGAGGTCCAGAAGGGAAGACCGTCGTCCCTACCTCTCTCCGCCTTTCCCTTCTGGACTCACTCCATTCATCTCTGGGCTCTGGACATCCAGGCAGCGACCGTACCCTCTCACTCCTCCAGCGTCGCTACTGGTGGCCTAACATGGCCCGGGACACCTCCCAATTCGTCAAGGGTTGCTCAGTCTGCGCCATTTCTCAGTCAGACCCCCTGTCATCTACCTCATGGGAAACTGGTGCCACTGCCCATACCTCGCCGACCCTGGTCCCACGTCGGGGTCGATTTCATCACTGACCTGCCGAGGTCAGACTCCTACACCTGTGTCCTCGTTGTGGTGGATTAGTTTTCGAAGGCCTGTAAATTGATTCCTCTCCCCAGACTACCTACTGCCATGCAGACCGCAGAGTCGCTATTCCATCACGTTTTCAGGAACTTCGGCCTCCCCGAGGACATCGTCTCCAATCGTGGGCCTCAGTTCACCTCCAGGGTCTGGCGAGCTTTCTTCAACCTCCTAGGGGTCTCCGTAAGTCTCACATCCGGGTATCATCCACAGTCCAACGGCCAGACAGAGCGGAAGAGCCAGGACATTGGGCGGTACCTTCAGAGTTTCTGCCACCAGAACCAACACAGCTGGAACCCGTTTCCTTCCCTGGGCCGAGTACGCAGAATTCACTCCATCAACACTCCACTGGTCTCACCCCTTCCAGTGCGTGCTGGATACCAACTCTCCTAGTTCCTGGGACGGGCAACCATCGCAAGTTCCAGCCATGGACTTCTGGTTCAGAGAGAGTGAGAGGGTCTGGGACTCAACACACGTCCAACTCAAACAGGCAGTCCGCTGACAAAGGACCCAAGCCGATGCCTATCTGCCTCTCCATACCAACCTGGCGACAAGGTTTGGTTATCCACATGGGACATCCTTCTCCGGCTGCCATATCGTAAGCTGAGTCCCTGGTTCATCGGTCCTTTCACATCAAGAAACAAATAAATGAGGTTTCCTACCAGCTGGATCTACCACCCACATACCGCATCACACACACCTTTCACGTCTCCTTACTGAAACCTCACACTGATCCTTTGTCTCCTTCTTCCCCAGGGCCTGACGAGTCGGAAGTACCTCCTCCTCCTGAAATCGAGAACGAGGAATCTATCTACAGGGTTAACACCATCCTAGACTCCCGACGTTGAGGCGACCGCCTCAAATACTTGGTGGATTGGGAAGACTATGGTCCGGAGGAGAGGTCCTGGGTACCTAGGGATGACACACTAGATCCCTCTCTCCTAGCAGAATTCCACCTGCTTCACCCTCATAAACCAGCACCCAGAGGACGCAGCCGTCCACATCGTCGACAGCGGGTGACAGGAGCCACCCGTGGAGGAGGGGATACTGCCAGTGAACCATCAGCCTCGTCAGGTCCCAACACTCAGCATACACGATCACAATCACCTGAATACTAACCACGCACACCTGGCACCTCCTGATCACCACCTGCATATAACCACGAGCACTCCCCACTCACCTTTGACTGGTAATGATCGTTGAGATCTTCAGACTCACCTGTTCCTCCTGCCTCCTGTCTCCGTGTCTCCAGTTACTGCCCTTACCAGTCTCCGTGATCGCCTGTCTGTTCCAACACCTGCTCCGTACTCCTGCAAGAGAGCCACGACCTCTCATCTTGAACCAGATAAGTCCATCCGACCACTCCCTGCTTCATGCTACAGCTGCTCCGCAGCGATTTCTCTTAATTCAATAAACCTCCTTCTGTTAACCACATTCTCCCCGAGTGGTCTTCCTCTGTTGTGTGACAATCCTAATGACAATGATGAATTAATAATAGCCAAAAGAGGATCCATGACTTCTGGAAGCACCTCTTTTAGTAGTTTAGATGGAATAGGGTATAACATACATGTTGTTGGTTTAGCATATTTAACAAGTTTATACAATTCTTCCTCTCCTATAGTAGAGATAGAGTGGAATTGTTCCTCAGGGGATCTACAGTGCAATATTTGATGCGATATTTGTAGCTGACGGCTGCATGGTTACAATTTGATCTCTAATAGTATCTTTTTTGGAAGTAAAATAGTTCATAAAGTCATTAGTTCTGTGCTGTTGGGAAATTTCAACACCTGTTGATTTATTTTTTGTTAATTTTGCCACTGTATTGAAAAAAATACCTGGGGTTATGTTTGTTTTCTTCTAAAAGAGACGAGTTTTTAGCAGTTTTTAATGCTTTTCTGTATGATGGGGTACTTTTCCGCCAAGCAATACAAAATACCTCTAGTTTTGTTTTCCTCCAGCTACTCTCCATTTTCCAGGCTGCTCTCTTTAGGGCACGAGTGTGCTCATTATACCACGGTGTTGGACTCTTTTCCTTAATCTTCCTTAAGCGTAAAGGAGCAACCGTATCTAAAGTGCTAGAAAAGAGAGAGTCCATGTTTTCTGTTACATCATCAAGTTTTTTCTGTGCTGTTGGATATGCTGAGGAATTAAGATAAATCAGGAAGATTACTTACAAAGCAGTCTTTTATGGTAGAAGTGATGGTTCTACGATACTTGTAACAAGGAGTTGAATATACTAGATGATGATCTGCTTTGCTGCAGAATTTCATCACCATTAACATCAATTCCATGTGACGGTATTAAATCTAGAGTATGATTTCAACATTAAGTAGGCCCTGACATGTGTTGTCTAACCCCGATAGAGTTCAGAATGTCTATGAATGCTGATCCTAATGCAACTTTTTCATAATCAACGTGGATATTAAAATCCCCCACAATCAAGACTTTATCTGCAGCCAGCACTAACTCTGATAGAAAATCACCAAATTCTTTAATAAAGTCTGTATGGTGCTCTGGTGGCCTGTATACAGTAGCCAGTAAAAACATCACGGGGCATTTATCATTAATATTTTTTCTCTAGATAATGTTATATGAAGCACCATTACTTCAAAGGAGTTATACTTAAAGCCTGTCTTCTGAGAAATGCTGAAAATATTGCTATAAATTGTAGCAACACCTCCCCCTTTGCCTTTAGAATGTGGCTCATTTTTATAGCAGTAATCTTGGGGGGTAGACTCGTTTAAAATAATGTATTCATCTGGTTTTAGCCAGGTTTCTGTCAAAGAGAGCACATCTAGTTTATGATCAGTGATCATATCATTTACAAAAAGCACTTTCGTACAAAGTGATACTTTCTCAGATTTTCAGAGAGAAATGCACAGTGCAACATTTGCTGCCTACATCCTTAAATAAGGGCCACTTGTTTGGCACCAGTTTTTTCACAGAATGATTAACCTCTCTAATTAAATTCCACACTGCTATTATTTAAAACATGCCCTTTTCAATTAATGATTAAATTACACAGAATGAACAGCATGCAAGTCATGACTGTTGGTTTTATATTACTCTACCACACCTACTAGTAAAATATTTGAAATGTAGAAATATTATTTCTACCAAAACGGTGATGTGATCTGGTTAGTGATTTTGGACTGCTATTATTTTTAACACCTCTGTATATGTCTATGCAGGCATCTGATGTCTACATCATGGTATTACAGATTTTTTTTTCTCACGAGCTGAAACAAATCTGCCTGAATTCCATGGATTTTAAATACTTTTGCTCTATTCAATATTTAATATTTAATAAATGATTCCTCAAAGCTGAAATAATAGCTTCATACATTTATTACATATGGTGGAGGATAAAAGCTGGCATTAGTTTGATTTGAAAATTCATAACACATTCATAAGTCAATTTTGTATTGTTCTATTTTATCCGGAAAAATAGATTAGATACAGAGAAACAGTGTTTGTTTTCTAATACTGTTTTCTTGTTTGTGGCACACGGCGAGTTTTGAATGAAAGACAGTGCAACGCGAGTTGTTGTTAAGAAGAAAATTAACTGCAGTAAATAATTAATCTTTGTCTATTAAGAATAAAGCATGAGAGACAAATGAGTGGATTCCTCTTTTCTCTCTTTAAGGCCTTCATAGTATGATTTTTTAAGTGCGTGTTCCACTTCAAAACTCATCTATGCTATCAAATCTCCCAGCTTGAGAACATTAACATAGCTAATTAATGATTCTCAGCCACTTTTTGATTCACGCGAGTGAACACAAGATGCGCGGCGCTCACAGACGGAGTGGCCAAATGCGGTCTGTGGGGAGAATTATGAGATCGATCAAGTCAAATTGTTTTCCATGTGTGTTGTCTGTCTTAAACAGGCAAATATCAGCATAAGGTCCGCTGAGGCCTCAAGACTTTATAATAATGAATCCGTAGATTAATTTAACTCGCCCTAAACGAGTGAGATTGTCAATGCTATAAAATACAAGTATCTAAATAGTGCTTGTTGGTTTTGAAGTGTGAGACCCTCATAGCTCCAGTTATGTGCTGAAACTGCATAACTCACATCCTGTGCGTATCACCATAGTGACAGCTCAACCAGAAAGTCTTCAGATACTATTTCCGGAAAATTTGCTAGTGCGCAGGCCCAGTCCCAGGGCCATTTTGAGCTGTTGTAAACAAATAGCATAGCAGAAGCTAAGCTAACTGAAGCTAATGAGCTTGCATTGGAGCCTATGCAGAGCTATTAGCATTGAAGATTAGCGGTTAGCATGTGGTTGCATTTTGTGGGTTGAATGCAGTGTGTTTTTAAATGTAAGTGGCTGAACCAGTTACTTTTGAACTATGACTCACACTGAGACTTGCTTCTGCATTTCTTTCTTTTTTCACCCTTATTCAGTATTCTTCTCTCTCCCTCCCTCTTCTCCCATTTAAAAGGACTGTAAAAATGCCATGTTAATAAACTGGCTGTATAGTTATAACTAGCGTTAATTGTCAGAGTGGCTAGCGATCTCACAGGTGGTTTTAATAAACATTTGTTTAAGGTTTTTATTTTTAGCGGGTATTAGTTTAATAGCTGTTGATTTTCATTAGAAATTAAGTCAGTACCACCTCATTATGGCGATTAAATTATAACTGCTCTCCTGATCTTAAAGATATCAGTGGATAAGTTGCTATTGTTAGGAATTTTAAATGGTTAATTTAATGGCATAATTAATTACAAATTTGAAATTAATTTCATAAAATAAAATAATTTCAGTTCCTGCTTTCACATAGCAACAACAGCCACTGATTAATCATAAGCGCTCTTATAATTTGACGACAACATTAAGATCTTAATCATTATAAAGAGGGCCAGGTTTTTTTATTTTAAAAATAAAACAGTGCTAGGGCCATTACTTTTCACGCTTTATATGTTACCCTTGGGAAACATCATCAGGAAACATGGGGTTAGCTTTCACTGTAATGATCCTACAGTGCTAACCACACGAGTAATAACCTAGAACACTGTCTAACATTTGATGGCTGCTCTTTCGATTCTTCATCATCAGTCAGGAATCTAGGTGTGCTATTTGATAGCAATTTCTCCTTTGACAGCCACATTTCTAGCATTTGTAAAACTGAATTTTTTCATCTTAAAAATATATCTAAACTGAGACATATGCTCTCAATGTCTAATGCTGAAATGTTAATTAATGCGTTTATGACCTCAAGGTTAGATTATTGTAATGCTTTATTAGGTGGTTGTTAGTAGAGTTCTTACTAGAACCAGGAAGTATGACCACATTAGTCAGGTTATGTCAACACTGCACTGGCTCCCTATTAAACATTGTATAGATTTTAAAACCTTTTTAATTACTTATAAAGCCCTGAATGGCTTATCTCATCAGTACTTCAGCGAGCTATTATCGCATTATAGTCCTCCACGTCCGCCAAGATCTCAAAACTCTGGCCATTTGATAATACCTAGAATATCAAAATCAACTGCCGGTGGCAGATCCTTTTTCTATTTAGCGCCCAAACTCTGGAACAATCTACCTAAAACTGTTCGGGAGGCAGACACACTGTCAGTTAAAATCTAGATTAAAGCCCCATCTCTTTAACCTGGCGTACACACTAATACGCTAGATACGAATCTAAATATGAATTTGAATATTCAAATCCGTTAAAGGATTGTTAGGCTGCATTAATTAGGTCAACCGGAACCGGGAACACTTCCCATAAAACACAATGTACTTGTTACATCGTAAGAAGTTTGACATCTACGCTAATATTAGTCTTTTTCTTTCTTATTCCAAGGTCACCGTAGCCACCCGATCCGGTCCTTATCCAGCCCAGATGATCACTGCAGTCAACAGATCCAGTCCGTATCCAGATCAGATGGTGGATCAGCACCTAGGGATGACCTCTACAGCTCTGAACATCAGCGGAGACCAGGACACCTAGATGAGGCCCAGAGACAGGACCTAGTGACCCGACCAAGAACCCGAACCTGAGAACTCAACCAACTTGATTGAGATCGTGCCTACACCGCCTCGTCGAACCCCTGACAATTAAACCAATCAGAATGAGCCAATTACCAATAATCCTAAAGAATGCACCCCTACGTCTTCTCAAGTTTCTAACCTGTTCCTTCCCAAATCACCCTGCACCAGGAATCAGTCAATGATGGAGATGTTTGTGTCTTGTGTGTGCCTGTTCTCTATGCCTCTTGTTTCAGTGCCTGCCGACGCCTCACCGAGCAAAGAGGAATATGTAGTGCCATTGAGAGAGGAAACAAAACAAATACTCTCAACACAGGAAATTTCTAAGGA
Organism: Gymnocypris eckloni scoliostomus; assembly: GCA_027564155.1. Lineage (NCBI taxonomy): Eukaryota > Metazoa > Chordata > Actinopteri > Cypriniformes > Cyprinidae > Gymnocypris > Gymnocypris eckloni. The sequence goes on from JAJHNS010000098.1 coordinate 67,637, forward strand.
ACTGGTCCCCCAGCATTTGCAAGCCATTAAAGTTAATACATGATCAATTTTCATTGAACTGGCTGGCCGATTTCCTGCCCTAAAATCTCCTTATCTCAGGAGATTTCTAAAAACTAGGAGAAATTTGAGAAGAGCATCTGGGATGTATTCAAGAACAGGACCCCATTGTTGGTTCTTATCACTTAACCATAATTCAACCGAAACAGGACAAAATAAATCTCTATCTGGAAATGGTCCGGGATGGCCGTTTAACGCATAATTCAATAATGCAAGACTGTTTTACGATCAGACGTCTGAGCTAAGAAGCTCTGCAGATGCACACCCAAAGTGACTTCCTGACCCCAGACACCTCCCGTTTCTGATTGGGACAGCCGCCTATGGGTGTACCCAAATCGGACCGTTTAAAATGGACACAAAAGCTTTGTTCATTAGCTTAGCGCTTTTTTCCGCTGCTCGCTGGAACTTCGGGTTTGTCATTTGATCACGCTCGATCACCGCCTTTACCATCAGGCTGACGAACCTAAAGAACTCAAAGACTTCGACAAAGGTCTCACTGAAGACCACACCACACCTGCACACCAGATCAGCTGACAACTCAACTGAAAGCAAGTATACCAAACAAATCTCTATTCTCTTATTGTTGCTGGTGAATTGATCTGTCTGCAGTAAAGATAGCAAAGTCTCTGCTGTGATCTTCCTCTTGTAAAGTTACGAGATAGCAAAAGAGTGCTAAGATAAACAAAATTGTTAAAGATATACTGATGTTTATGGTCACTGGACGAGTCGTTAATAAAGTATAAATCATAAGTTAAAGATTAATATCACTACAATCAAAGCAATATTTAATCTTTAATAAATGATTCCCCAAAGCTGAAATAATAGCTTCATAAATGTATTACACCTGGCAGGTGGTCAAGTTTTTCCCAGACCAATTTTAGGAAATTACAGTAAAGCGGTTGATACTTCTAGTCTCTCCCAAGAATTCCCGTCTACATTCCCTGTTTGTGCAGTGACCCGAGCACAGTCCAAACAGTTTGAAGACGTTGTAAGTCTTCCTGAATCTCTTAAATGTGAGTTAATTGTAAAGCCTGTGTTTGGGGAAGGTGTTGATGTAAATAACCCACATATGACTGAAATCAGTTAATTGCTGCGCAAAAGGCAGACCCATCTCTTACTCCATGTTTTGATGCTGCCCTTGACTGTGAGAAAGTGCCCGAAGCTAGAATTGCCTACTACTATGATAACGGGGTGTTCATGAGGAAATGGAACTCAGAGGATGATTCTGACTGCCGTGAAGTTCATTAAGTCGTCCTTCCTGCTGCTTATTGTCCACAAGTGCTGAAGCTTGCCCACGACAATTTACTTGCAGGGCATTTAGGTGTCAATAAAACATTTCACCATACAACAAAGTACTTATTTTGGCCAGGGTGCAAGTCCTCAATAGCAGAGTTTTGCAGAACGTGTGGGGTATGTCAGAGGTCTGGCAACCCAAACCAGAAGGTCCCCTTTGCTCTTCTGCAGCCTGTGCCTGTGATGGCTGAACCGTTTGAACGGTTAATATTAGATTGTGTAGGTCCACTGCCTAAAACCAAAAGTGGTTACCAGTATGTGCTGACCATTGTGGGATTACAAATTGTATTTAAATGTTTAATTTAGATACACTTCCTGACTAAGAAAGTGTCAGGCAATTCAGGTGTTTGAGATCGTTTCCTGACCATTGAGCTTGAGACAGCTGTGCCTTTTTCTCTATGATAATGGTAAGATCAATGAGTCAGACAACTGAGAGATTCAACCTTTGTTCTGCAAATGGCTTTCTGGCCCAGACGTGGATTTGTTTAGGTTGATTGAATTAGTGTCTATGCATTTGATTATGTTGATGAGATTATAACCACGGGAAGTTTAGCAACAAAAACTAACGCCTCCCTCATGTGCTTGCTTTGTTTGATGTTTTGTCTCCACCTCCAAAAAGTCCCTCCTCCAATTCTGCCTATAAGATACCATGTAAGATTGCTTAAGTTTGAGATTTCGATGACTGCAGCTACCAACAGCTTGTGTTCTCAATAAAAAGAATCCTGCTGACGATCCAATCCGATTTCTCCTGGTCTTCTCTTCTGAGTTTTCTACACTTTAGAAGAAAGCAGTTTACAACACCTTCATGTGCACCGCAACCAGGTTCCCTGAAGCAGTTCCTTTGTGCACAATTAAGTCCCCTGCTGTGATTAAGGCTCTTGTGAAGTTTTGCACCACACTTGGGTTACCCAAAGAGACCAAACAGATCAAGGATCAAACTTTACCTCAAAGAAATTAACGTAAATATTAACTGAAATGGACGTGTCGCATCACATGTCAAGTGCATATCATCCTGAGTCGCAGGGTGCCCTCAAACGGTATCATCAGACCTTAAAAGCCATGATACGTGCATACTGCGTTGAAACAGGGAAAGAATGGGATAGGGCCTTCAAGGTTCAAGGTTCAAGGTTTCTTTATTTGTCACATAATAGTTATACAAGGTATAATTAGAAGTGAAATGTAATCGAATCAGGTCCGCTCAGTGGACAGTGCAAAATAATAAGAATACAAATTATATAAAGTAACATAACACAAGGGCATACATATGGTAAGAAAAAGAGAAATAAGAGTAAAATGTGCAATGAAATAAAAAAGTGCAAGATGTGCAAAAACAATAAGATGTGCAAAAGACAATAAGATGTGCAAAACAACAAGATGTGCAAAAAGACAATAAGATGTACAAAAAAGAAAACAGTGTACTGGGACTTAATAAATAGTAATGTGAATAAGAGGGATGTGCAGACGGGTTGTTCAGGGTATGTACATAGAGCAGCAATGATGAGAATGTGAGAATATTTACAGTTAACAATGGGTCTTGTAAGTGTTTATGAGGCTGAGTTTGAGTTTAGGAGCCTGATGGCCTGAGGGAAGAAGCTCTTCCTCAGTCTTTCAGTCTTTGCCATCATGCTCCTGAAGCGCCTGCCAGATGGCAGTAAACAGAAAAGATGGTTACCGGGGTGAGTTGAATCTTTGAGGATTTTAGCAGCTCTGCTTTTACAGTGTTTGATGTAGATGGCCTGCAGAGAGGGAAGAGCAGACCCTGAGATGCGCTCAGCTAAGCGCACGACTCTCTGTAGAGCTTTGCAGTCCTGGTTTGTGGCATTATTGTACCACACTGAGATGCACTGAGTCAGAACACTTTCTATGGTCCCTGAATAGAAAGTTTTCAGGATAGCTGGTGAGACCCTGAATTTCCTCAGCTGTCGAGATGGTACAGTCTTTGCCTGGCTTTCTTAACCTGTGTTTGAATGTGTGTAGTCCAAGTTAGGTCCTCGGAGATGTTTACACCGAGGTACTTGAAGCTACTCACCCTCTCCACAGGGGTCCCACTGATCATAAGAGGAGTGTGGGGCTGCTGCTGTCTCTTCCTGAAGTCCACGATCAGCTCCTTAGTTTTGCTCACGTTCAGAGAGAGACAGTTGTCCTGGCACCATGATTTAAGTCTCCACCTCATCCAAGTATGCGGCCTCGTCATCGTTGTTGATGAGGCCCAGAACCACAGTATCATCCGCAAATTTGACAATAGAGGTGGAGCTGTGAGAGGACACGCAGTCGTGGGTGTATAGAGAGTATAGCAGGGGGCTCAGGACACAGCCCTGTGGGGCTCCTATGTTCAGGGTGATGGAGTTGGAGGTGAACTGGCCGACTTTCACCACTTGTGGTCTGGCGGTGAGGAAATCTTGAATCCAGTCACAAAGTGAAGTGTTTAGGCCAAGGTCTGAGAGTTTAACAGCCAGCTTGGTGGGGACTATAGTGTTGAAAGCTGAGCTGTAGTCTATGAATAGCAGCCTGACATAGTTGCCATTTTTGCTGTCGATGTGAGTGAGGGAGGAGTGCAGTACCTGGGAGATGGCATCATCAGTAGACCTATTTGGCCGATAGGCAAACTGAAGAGGGTCCAAAGTAGCAGGGATGGAGGAGCAAATGTGTTTCTTTAAAAGTCTCTCAAAAACCTTCATGACCGTCGATGTGAGGGCAACTGGACGATAGTCATTCAGGCAAGAGGGTTTACTGTTCTTAGGCACAGGGATTATGACAGATTTTTTAAAGGAGGTGGGAACAACAGAGGTAGCAAGGGACTCATTAAATATGGAAGTAAACAAACCAGCAAGCTGATCAGCACAGGACCTCAGAACGCGCCAGTAATCCCATCAGGTCCTGCTGCTTTCCTGACGCTTCACTCTCTTTAGTTCCCTCCGAACGCCGTCCTCTGAAAAGGTGATTACATGATCATCGCTGCTCTGTCTGCTGCTTCCTGATGTGCTGATCGGCAGATTTGCGCCGCCATTGCAGTCAAAGCGGACGAAGGTGTTTAGCTCTTCGGCCAGTAACGGATCTGCTCTCACCACTGCGGAGGAGTTATTTCCAGAGGAACAGATGGTCTTCAGTCCCTGCCACATGCGTCGAGAGTCATTGAGCTGGAAATGTGACTCAATTTTCTCACTGTACCGGCGCTTAGCGGCTCGTATTGCACGCCGGAGAGCGTAGCACGATGTTTTGTACTCGCTCATGTTTCCTGACAATAGACCGGCATTGTATGCGGCAGTGCGATGGTTAACCGCATCACGGATTGATCTGTCCACCCACGGTTTCTGATTAGTAAATGTCCTTATTCCCTTCCCTTCCTTCTGATTGCCTTCCCTTCCTTTCCCTTCCTTCTGATTGCCTTCCCTTCCTTCTGATTGCCACTCTTGAGTCTGTGCAGGAATCAACTGGGTTTAGTTCTGCTGACCTTGTGTTTGGCCACACTGTTTGCGGCCCGATGAAAATGCTGAGTGAACAGCTACTTTCTGAGAATCGTTCGCCTGTCACTGTCAGAATATGTCAGTTCTTTCAAACTGTTCAAACTTCAAACTGTGTAAACTTCAAACATTGAGTGAAATGCAAAGTCGAGGAAAAAACTTCATGGTGGGGTGTTACTGTCATGACTTCGGTCTGATCAGCTGGTTGTGGTGTGTGTGTGTCTCGGATGAGCTTTATTTGTCACATACACAATTATACAGAGTATAATGAGGAGTGAAATGTGTTCTCTGCATTTAACACATCCAAGTGTACACACTTGGAGCAGTGGGCAGCCGACTGTGCAGCGCTGGGAGCAGTCGTGGACTTCCTGTCGGAGCCGATTGAACCCCAACCTTGGGTTACCTCGGGTTTCAAGTCCAATGCTCTATCCATTAGGCCAACGACTGCCGAAAAAAAAAAGTTCTCTGCATTTAACCCATCCGAGCGCACGCACCTGGAGCAGTGGGCAGCCATTGCACGGTGCCCGAGCAGTTAGGGGTTCAGTGCCTTGCTCAAGGGCACTTCAGTCTCAATTCCTGCCGCCCGAGACTCGAACCTGCGAACTTCAGGTTACAGGCCCGACTCTCTAACCATTAGGCCACGACTGCCCCAAGAGATGATTAAGCGATTTGACCGATCTGCTCAGGGCGATGAGGCAGCCTCCCAGCTGGTGCGGTTAAATCAGGACGGTCGCTCAGTCACAGACTATTCCATCCAGTTTGGAACACTGGCGGCCGCCTGCGACTGGAATGAAGCTGCTTTGCGCGCTAGGTTTCGGGAGGGGCTGGATGATGAGATCCAGGACGAGATTGTTACTCACGAGCTGCCTCGTGATTTTGATTCCCTCGTGGAACTGGCTCTGCGTGTAGAGGGGCGTCTTCAGCGTCGCCGCCAGCGGTGGACGGCTCGACCCTCCTGGCCATTGAGCGAGGGTGCTCCCAGTTCTGCCCTAACCTCTTCACCCTCTGTATCTGACCCGGAGCCCATGCAGGTGGGACGTCTACGCCTCACAGCCAAGGAGAAGCAGGATCGACTGGCTCGAGGTCTCTGCCTGTATTGCGGGAAGCCTGGACACAGAGCTATCCAGTGTCCTTTAAAAGCCGGGGCCCATCAGTAAGCCGGGGGATTCTGATGGGTGCTTCATGTCCAGAGTCCCCAAGACCCTGCTCCCTGTCGCCAAATATCAGGACACCATTCACCCTGTTCTGCGCTTATTGATTCTGGAGCTGAGGGCAATTTCTTGGATATTTCTGTTGCGGCGCAGTGGGGCATTCCTGCCATTCCTCTCCCTTCCCCCATCTCTGTCCGTTACCTCAATGGTCTTCTCCTCTCCGCTATCACCCACTCCACTCCTTCAGTAAGTTTAGTGGTCTCTGGCAATCACCATGAGGTAATCGAGCTGTACCTCCTTGATTCCCCTGGTGCTCCTGTAGTTCTGGGGCACCCGTGGTTGGTGCAGCACAACCCTCATGTGGATTGGTCAGGGAATTCTGTTATCTTGGAGTCAGTCCTGTCTTGCTTCTTGCTTAGGTGCTGCCTTGTCTCCTGGCTCTTTGTCTTCTGTGTTTCAGGTGGAGACAGCTGATCTCTCCGGAGTCCCGACGGAGTACCACGACCTTTGCCGGGTCTTCAGTAGGTCCCGGGCCACGTCCTTACCACCTCACCGGCCATACGACTGTGCCATTGATCTACTCCCTGGCACTTCTCCGCCTAAGGGGCGTCTCTACTCCCTGTCGTGTCCTGAAAGAGAGGCCATGGACAAGTATATCAAAGAGTCCTTGAATGCCGGCCTCATCCGTCCCTCTTCCTCACCTGCTGGTGCTGGGTTCTTCTTCAAAGAAAAAGGATGGCTCCTCACGGCCTTGCATTGATTATCGGGGTCTAAATGACATCACTATAAGAAACAGGTATCCTCTGCCTCTGATGTCATCTGCTTTTGAATTGTTACAGGGAGCCAAGCTCTTTACGAAATTAGACCTCCGTAATGCCTACCATTTGGTCCGTATTCGTGAAGCCTGTGTTTCATTCCCCCCTTCACCCTGTTGGTTCTCCCCTGACCCCACCTCCCCCTCGTATAGTGGATGGTACTCCAGTTTACACTGTGAGAAAGCTCCTGGACGTTAGACGCCGTGGTCGGGGTTTCCAGTTTCTGGTGGACTGGGAGGGTTATGGTCCAGAGGAGAGGAGTTGGATTCCGGCCCGGGACATTCTGGATCAGACCTTGGTTGAGGACTTCCGTCGGCGACGAGGCGAGCCCCTCCTGGGTGCGCCAGGTGGCGCTCCTGGGGGGGGAGGTACTGTCATGACTTCGGTCTGATCAGCTGGTTGTGGTGTGTGTGTGTCTTGTCGTTGGTACATGTTTGTTGTTGAGATGGGTTTTGTTTTGACAGTTTGCCATGTGTTCATTGTCTTCATGATTCCCTGTCGTTATCTCATTTACTAATTAAGCTGCCATCACACCTGTGACTAGTTAATCAATCTATTCTCCCTCTATTTAAGGCCCCTTCGTGTGTAGTCTTGTGTCTGACCGTTGTGGTGTGAACATGCTACACTTTGCTCGTGACCAACTTCCAGTCTTGTCATGTTTTGTTCTGTTGTGTTTTCCTAGGCTCCCAGTTTTGTGTTTTCAGTTCCTGTCCTGGCGCTCCTGGAGCTGTGTTTTGTGGCTTCTTCACCCCTGCACCTCTCTGCGCACTCAAGAAGGGAGCTTCCAACTCTGACGTTGCGTCAACACTGACTCTGTGTATTGTCCACTCCCCACTCTGACGTTGCGTCGGCTCCGACGTTTGGACTGTGGTCGCTGATCTCCCAACGCCTTACCCTCTCTGCCTCGTGGAGTGACTGGGGGCTTGATTGGACTGATCCCCTGTTCCTGTTTATTTTCTTTGCCTTGAATTACGGCCTCCGGCCCTCTTGACCGGGCGAGTTTTGTGTTCCGAGACCTTAATAAACATTTGAGTTGAACCTGAGGTGTTCCGTCCTTACAGCTAACATCTTCCAGTCTCAGCGCTGTTGCACCTAGGTGTTTGTTGATTGCTTTACCTGTAGTGTTAAGGAAAAGTTGTTATAAGTGTCAATAGCCTAGTGCTTCAGCTCTTTTTGTAGTTGCTTAAGTGGAAAACCTTTGTAGGGAGGTGGATGCCATTTATTTTAGAAATTACCTTCTTTTCTCCTGTGTTTGAGTAAGAGACGAAGTCAGGGAATTATCTCTGTCTTTTTTTTTTTGATAGGCAAGTTATTTCTTAAAATCCTAGTCAGAGGAACCTTTTGTTTATTGTTTTGGCTTTTTTCCCTCCTGAAGCTTTAATTTAAGTATTTTCCACATTCTCTTAAATAAAATAACTTTTGGTTTATTTGCTTAACTGGTGTTGCTGAGCATTCTTGTGGATCTACCCTGGGACTAGACGGCAGTTATCTCAGCCTCTCCCTACTTTTTGTTACACCCCTTTAATCCCTAGACTTTTCAAAGGGGAAAATTACAGGGGAGTTGTCATTAATACTTTTTTCTCTAGATAATGTTATATGAAGCACCATTACTTCAAAGGAGTTATACTTAAAGCCGGTCTTCTGAGAAATACTGAGAATAGTGCTATAAATTGTAGCAACACCTCCCCCTCTGCCTTTTGGACGTGCCCCATTTTTATGATAGTAATCTTGGGGGGTAGGCTTGTTTAAAATAATGTATTCATCTGGTTTTAGCCAGGTTTCTGTCAGAGAGGAAGTTCTAAGCGGCCATGCATTATTATAATTTTCCTCTCTTGTTTTGTCGTTATCACGACTTAATTTTCTCTGTGTATTCGGCATGAGAAAATGCTATAGAAGCAGCATCATGGATGATCCGAATACGATCATCCATGATGCTGCTTCTATAGCATTTTCTCATGCCGCCGAATACACAGAGAAAATTACTTTGATCAGGGACTCACTCAAACTGAAATAGCTCTGTGTCTGTCAGTGATTGACGACTTACACAAGTGTTCGACACTTGAGAAGGAGGCTGTTGAAGACAATATAGCGACCCTGAACGTGTAGTCAAATTCAATTTCCTCGGGGACGCCCTCTCTCTTAATGCAGAGATAAAGTCCATATTTGCTGCAGGAAATTAGTAACTTTATGATGGAGATATCAGCCGCTAGCGCGTACACCATAATATTCGCCAGAAACATTCACAAGGTGCGGGATTTTCTCGCGATAGCTACAATTAAGTCGTGAGAAAACGGTTTTTACGTTGAGGTCGAGATAACGACAAAACAATACAGAAACATTATAATAATGCATGGCCGCTTAGAACTTCCGTAGGTTTCTGTCAGAGAGCACATCTAGTTTATGATCAAATAATTTACAAAATGCACTTTCGTAGAAAGGGACCCGATATTCAATTAGCCAAGCTTTATCATTTGTTTCTGTGTTCCATACATTTTTCAATAGTTCAACAACACAAGTGTGACTCAAATGAAGGGTTAAGTGCCTTCTCAGTGTCTTTTAAGGACCAGTATCAAATCATCTGAGGTTTGTCTTAATTGAGAATTAATAGATTACAGCTATACTGATAATAACCCAGACTTCATAAACACCCTTTATTAAAAAAAGCTGAGAGGATCAGTAAAGATTGAGAGCAGGACACAGATTGACCAAACAGTTGTCTTTTATTGAAGGTTTACTTCTTCTTGGACACTCCCACAGTACGGCCACGGCGACCAGTGGTCTTGGTGTGCTGACCACGCACACGCAGACTGGAGGAGAGAAGAGTGAATAAAAAGCCATCAGAGATCATCTCAAACACTCCTGTGTGGACATTATCAAGCCTATTCTAAACTTCTACAGGAGGTCTTTATCTTGTTATGAGTGTGTGACGGAAAATCACCCCCAGAAGTGACGCAGGCCACGGTGAGCTCTGATCTTCTTCAAACGCTCCAGATCTTCTCTCAGTTTGTTGTCCAGACCGTTAGCGAGGACCTGCGGAAAACCACCACATCAACACTCCTCTTCTGCACACAAAACAGCCTTATGTATGCACTCTTTTTCCTGGAGTGAGAAAAGGAAGTAAACTATGATTTTAAACTGTTTTCATGTCACTATACACAGTTACATTGCTTATCTCCATTAATGAGTGGAATATTTACTGAAGTTATGTTAAGTCATTATGCAGAACTTAAACCGAAATTATACGAAATTAGACATTTGTAGTGGAAAATATTTTAGCGATAACAATAATGCACACTCATGGCGGATACTGCTGAATTTGGTGGTCAACCTGTTTTAAATATGTCAAATTATAATAGCTTACTGTACAACCGCAGCTGCATTAATGTTGTAGATTATAGGTGTTAATATTGTAGAAATGTCTTCACACAACATTATGAAAAATACAGCTGTATTTGAACGATACAACTTGGAAAAGAAAAGGTAAGATTTGCTCATTTCCACAAGTCGTGCCGAGTCAGACAATTGTATTTACATTGCAATAAATACAGGCCTATCGGTTTCCACTAAAAATAGCTAGATGTTCACTTGATCAGCAAAACTGCAAAAAAATATATTCGATTTGAATTTGTTAAAAATTATTTAAATACTATTTGGACCGTGGAAAAGAATGAGGTCAGCTATATTCTAAAATAGGCTTTTTATCTGAGAACTAAACCGTTTTTGTTGTTATGCAAAGTAGACGTACACGCAATCCTCCTCCAACTGGGATTTATAATGGGGTTTATGTCAAGGCGCTTTTAACAATACAAATTGTCTCAAAGCAACTGCACAATATCAAAATAGGAACATTGAGTTAAAGGGATTTAATTATTGAATTCAGTGATGCATCGTCCAGCTCAGTTCAGTTTAAATAGTATCTGTGCAATCAAACCAGTCATATCGCTGGAAATGAAGTGTCCCCAACTAAGCAAGCCAGAGGCGACAACGGCAAGGAACCAAAACTCCATCGGTGACAGAATAGAGAAATAAACCTTGGGAGAAACCAGGCTCAGTCGGGACAGTTCCCCTGTGTGCAGTAAAACGGTTACAAACCTGAAAGAGTCAGTGATTTCATGTAGTTTAATGGCTGATGAAACGGCACCAACGGCATCACCAGATACTGATCTACTAACTGCGATCATGGTATTTCGGGAGAAATGTAGTCAATTTGGATTGAATATCAATTCCAGTACCATATATTGTTCAAATGTTTTACATAAATTTAAAAATCTTACAAAAAAAAAATGGATGAGTTTCGTTTATTATACATGAGATAAAAATCAGAAGATTTAGTTTGAAAGCAGTTCAATCATGTATGACATTAAGCAACCTATGAAACCTCACACTCTAGTCACAAAAGAACAAACAATCAGACAACCTGGTTCTGATTTGCAGTTTTGCACACTATTGCTTTATAGTGCATTATACAGTCACAATTTCCCATCTTTTTGCATGGAGAGAGAGCAGATTCTGCAGCTGAAGGATATAACTTCACTCCGAGCGTACCTGACTGTATTTCCCATCTTTAACGTCCTTCTGTCTGTTCAGGAACCAGTCAGGGATTTTGTACTGGCGAGGATTCTGCATAATGGTCACCACCCTCTCCACCTGTCAAACAATCACAGCTCAGATAAACATTACTGTAAATACCCATAACGAGTCACACACAATATTACACTTAAAATCACATCTCATTTTTATTTGAGTCTTTTCAAAATATGGTTCAAAAAAACTGATATGGACTTGTTTGTATGCTAATTGTAGCACATTTCAGAATGTTCTCCAGCGACTTATTTTATTGTGATTTTTCAGTTTCTATAAAGAAAAGAATGCAGTTCTTGTCTGCAATGTCGCAATATTTAAAAACATGATTACACACCGTCACATGACACACGAGAGTAATGTATGATCATCATGTATGATGATCGTATGACAAAGTATGGCGAGAGAAAGCATAAGGAGACCGCTCTCTTATAGCTCTTGCAGTACTTTGATGACAAACGATCTGTCTAGCTGCGCTGCTTCAAGTCGAACACATCTAAGCAGTCTTCAGAGGAAGCATCAAGCACGCTCCTATGTTGCCATGTCCCCAGTTTACCGCGGTTTAATTTTTCAAGTCCGTGGGTCATGCATAACATGCAGAATTAACGCGCTACATGTAAACGATATTCTTTGTTGTATTTTCCTGTCAAAATAATGGAGTTCCTTTGGAATTCTTCAGCTTTTAAGAACTGCCGGTTTCTCTGGTGGTGGGCGGAACTAATGTGCAAACGACAATCTCATTGGCCGGCGATCACCTATTATCGTCCCTTTTTTGATTTCAGCAATTCAATTCGAGCGAACGCAGACTATGATTAATATTCATGAACCCAGCAGCTCAATAATCCTTAGGGCATTTTATATTGTTATTAGTGTATATATATATATGTGTGTGTGTGTGTGTGTGTGTGTGTGTGTGTGTGTGTGTGTGTGTGTATGTATATGTATATGTATATGTATATGTATATGTATATGTATATATATATATATATATATAGGGCTGTCGCGATAACCACAATATTGTAATACCGCGCTATTGACAAGCCAACCGCAGAGGAAGGAAAGTAACCGCGGCAACCGCAGTTTTTTTTTTTTTTTTCATGAGGCTGTGGTCTTATTGTTTTACAAGTCATCACTGTGCATTGAATGTTAAATAAATTAATAATGATACAAGAGTGTTACGCGTGTAATTTTCCCGCGAACTGTTTGTATCCGGGGTTTCGTTGATTTTGAATGCTGAAACGATGGCAGGCGCTCTCATCCCAAAACCTAATGTCACATCGCCAGTTTGGGAACATTTCGGCTTTCAACCCAATGAAAAGGGAGAGCCTGCTAATTTAGATGAACCGATATGCAAAATTTGCGGCAAAAGGGTCCCTGTGACACGCGGCAATACATCTAATTTGAGGTGTCATCTCGCTATCTGTCATCCAGCCATTGAAGCGCAGCTGCCCCCTCAAGCATCAGGTCGTGGAGCAACATCAAAAAGAACAGCTGAGGCCGGTACTAGCCGACAGTTAAGAGTAGTTGTAGCCTTTGCGAAATCGGTCAAATACAACCGTGAAAGTAACAGGTATAAATGCCTTACAGCCGCTGTTATGCAGTAGCTATCTAGTTGAGGAGATGGTCCCATTGAATACGGTGGAGAAACCTGCATTCAAGTCAATGCTTCAAAAATTCGACAAGCAGTACGAGTTGCCGGGCAAAACCTACTTTTCAGAGACTGCTGTGCCGAAAATGTACATCACGGTAAAGACATCGATCAAAATGGAGCTTATGAATGTTGACTACTTTTCTGCCACAACAGATATGTGGTCAAGTGTCAATATGACTCCTTATATGAGTCTAACGGTTCATTATCTCAGCATGGAATGGACTCTGAAATCACGTTGCCTCGAAACATTGTTTATGCCTGAAAACCACACATCCGACAATATTTCAGATGCTCTCCGACACGCATTTGTGGTCCCTGGATGAGAAGTTAGCCTGCATCACTACAGACAACGGGGCCAACATCGTTGCAGCAGTCAAACAGTTGAACTGGCCGTGGCTGAACTGCTTTGGTCACAATTTACATTTGGCAGTTACAAACGCAATGGCAAGCGTTAAGGACCGCACTGCTCGCGCAATGGGCCTGTGTCACACCTTGGTCAGTAAATTTTCTCAGAGCTGGTTGAAGAGAAGAGATCTGGCCAAAGCACAAGCAGAACTTCAAATCCCTCAACATGGCCTCACACTGGTAAGTTATAAAAATGTCAACTATTTGATAACTTATTGGCCATGTTAAATAAATAAAAATAGCAATAAATAAAAATGAAATAATATTAATTAAATTATAATAATTAAACAATACTATTACAATAGCATGTCTGTTGCTGGATTTAAATTAGTTTTTCGTTTAAAAATAAATATTTTGGAACTAAATTTATTACAAAAGGTAGGATATATTGAAAAAAAAAAAACATATTTAGGCTATTTTCAGCTCAATTTAATGTCCATATATCTGTCTGTGCACATTTAATGAATATGCATTTTTTGCAGTCGGGATTATTTAATAGTATATTTTGTTTAGTAAAATATATTGAAACAAATAATAATTTAAAATGTAGCCTATATTTTTATTTTGGTAGGCTAATTAGCCTAAATAGTAGATGTTGTCATTGGCAAATTTTTATTCAATGATTTAACGGTCAATACTCTGTTTAGGACTGCGCTACGAGATGGGGCACCAAACAGAAAATGGTGGACAGGGTTTTGAAGCAAATCCCGGCAATCAGAATAGTTTTGGATGACCGTGTTAAGGCTTAATTAGGCCTAATATTTTGTTTATTCTCTGTATTTTCACTTAGGCCAACACTTTGTTTTCATGTGATACTTCAGAATTCTTTAGTTTTTCAAATTGAAAAAAAGGATTTTCTTATTGTTTGTTTTCATGTGATAGCCTACTTTAGAGTTATTTGATTTATTTTGTTTTTTAAATTGGAAAAGGCATGTTCTTGTTGTTTGGCATTAAAAAATAAACAAAAATGTTTTAAAACGTGTCTCTGTCAGTTAAAAAGCAACAATATATGCTACATAACTCAGCAATAGAGCTTTGTATGCAGTAAAATCATGATATATCGTTTTTTTTTTTTTACGGCAGTAATACATATCGCTATTGAGCCACCCATAATAACCGCAAGGGAAATTTCCTAACCATGACAGCCCTATATATATATATATATATATATATATATGATAATTAATATTAGTCTGGCGAGTAAACAAAAAATGATTACATGCCAATGGATTCTATTGCCACGCTGTCCATAGAGGGTTGATAATATTTGCAATAATCAATTTAATTTGATAGGTGTCTTTCACTTTGTCCCACAGAAACAATAAAATTGCGTAGTGTACAATGTTTTATAATAATAATGTATTATATTTAGTTACCATTTCATTCAACATATTTAATATTAGGGGCATCCAAGTTATTTAAAGTAACAAGTTACTTTCCCTGGTAATTGGTTTCTTTTATAATTATGTATCTCAGCTACTACTTGTGAGAAGGAACTAGTAACATAATTAATTACTTTTTTAAAGTAACATGCCCAACATACAATTATTTTTATTACTTGTCTTTGTTGAATACAGAATATAAAGAGGTAAAAAAAAAAAATTACATATAAATGCAATTGGTAAAAAAAGAAAACAATTGCTATTTGCTTATATTCCTAAGTCGTTCAGCTCTAACAGTTGTTATTTTCTGGCAATATAGTCAGCTTGACTACACAGACACAACTGGAAGAGAGCTGAACTGACTTTAGCTGGAAAATGACTGTTATTGTCCTCTTGGATTGACAAACTGTTTTCCTGTTGACACTGTAATAAATAAATATAAATAAAGTATATAAATATAAATAAAGTATATATATATATATATATATATATATATATATATATATATAAATTAGTGGTGGTCGTTATCGGCGTTAACGTGCTGCGTTAACGTGAGACTCTTATCGTGTGATAAAAAAAATATCGCCGTTAATCTATTCTCAAAGTTGGGTAGGGAGCTGGGTCTATACTACGCAAGCTATGATGACTTTCACCCTGATATTTTAGCGCGGATGTATACCTAGCCGAATTGCACTGTAGTGGGCGAGAACGAGTCTTCGAACTAGAGGCTGGCATTTTTTCAGGAATCCCGCGGGATGGGAAACAAAATCGCGTGATTGGGACGGGAGAGGAAAAAATTTAATCGGGAGTGGGCGGGACCGGGAATAGTAATGATACCCAACTTTACACACAAATATACCTATTATATAAATAAACTATAAACTGTATATTTTAATTCTGAACTCAATTCTAGTTGCCCTGTCTCTTTATGCTCTCCTCCTGTTTGCTTTGGTGTGGCTGGTTAAGTGAATGACGCAGTCCGTGGTGGACAGATTGTTAACGGCTGGTCTATGTGGTAATACACTCGGGCAGGACATCCAAACGCTCACCTATCATTCATCAACCTCAAATGGCTTTTCATCTGAAAGATGTATGTAGTAACAACTTTACATGGCGCTCAATATGATGTTAACCTAGAGAAATGTGCTATTGAAGTGTTTGTGTGGAAGCGCTTTGCTGCAGGACAGGCTCCGTGCGCTCACTTGCTCTTAAAATCTCCATCATTTTTGGTCATACAGATAAAAGTAGCCTAACACATCTTTCGAATCTGTAAGGACTCTACGCTTATCTGTGTGCACTCAGAATAACAACGAAACGCTGCGCTTTTAAGCAAACAGGATGCGCTTTAGGTCTCATGTGCACTTGAGCGAGAAACTTCAAACTCCGTCTTTGAAAAATATATCTATAGAGAGTGAAATGTCAAAAAATCAAAATAGAAGACGTGTGTTAGCATGGATGATTTACATGAAATTTAATCTGTGCAACACTGTGCATAAGATGGCTTTCAGTTCAATATAATAACAAAAAGCGACATTTTGGGTTTTTATTCAACTAATAAGGTGGGCACGCTGTGATCTGTACTATATTTTTACTGTAATTGACAGTTATCGCAAAAAACAACAACACGGGAGTGGGAGGGAATGGGAGTCATTCTTCCGGGAGTGGAACGGACAGGATTTTCCCCAGTTTTTCGTGGGATTGGGACGGAAGAGATTAAAGTTTGTGATGCAAAACAGGAAATGAGCCCTGGTCTAATGCGCCACCTGGCTTGAGAAACCCGTTCTCAAAGACTTACTTTTAGTCATTATTTGGGTAGCACACATATTCTGAATGCCTTCGCAGAATTCAAATGAGCCATTTTAAATCTAGATTAATTCCAAGATTACAGTGAGATTAATCTAGATAAAAAAAAATAATCTATGCCCACCACTAATATAAATATAAATGAATGTCTTGACTAGGGATGCAACGATACAATTTTTTCAGAACCGATCCGATACCGCAAGTTCTGAGGATCGGCCGATACCGATCCATTCCGATACAGCGCAGGTTTTTATGTAACTTAGAATTTCTATACTTCTCTGTGTTGACCCGATCGTCACTCTTCTGTGTGTTAAACACAATCTATTACAGTGTTTCTCAACTGGTTGGTCAAAAGTGCTGGGTATACAGCCCAAAAGTGGGTCGCGAGACCGTTCTGAGTGGGTGGCGGATAATTTACAGCCAAAGAAACGACATCAACAAAAAACGTAATTCTAAATGCTTTTCTGGTGCGAGACTTTTATTTTAAAAGACGTGCATGAAAGCCGTTGACACTGTCAGATCATCTGACTCCGATGCAGTATAAGTAAAGAAAGGGTGCCTGAGAAAAAGGCTCCGTGCCAATTCAGTATCTGCGGTCAGATGAGATGTTGACAGGTTTTAATGTCAGTGGCATTATTCTATCGTTATTTTCGTAACTTATGAAATAAAAAGTCACTCACCTCAGAAAAAAACGAACTGTCCTGTCAGATGTTATACTGTGCTGGTGGCACGGGCCCTTTAGCACGCGCGAACGCGGCGCCGCGCTGTAACGTTATATAACTTCACTAAAGCTCAGAAACTACAAGCATGCAGCAGTACAGTACAATAAAAGTAGCCTACAGCACCAACAAATCACATTACTGTACTGCGTGTGTTTGCTGGGAAGGATTTGTCTGACGGTGTGATATTCATTCTATTCAGGAGCAGTTTCCACGTTTCATTAACAGTCCCCTTGGTTGTTTTCATAACCAAAAAATACCATGATATTTTCACTTCGTGTCAATTTGTAGGCTATATGTTTAAATCAGTGGTTCTCTACCTATTTTTCGACCGCGCAGCACTATGGTCCATGTGCAAGTCTCACGGGCCGCACACATGTCATTTACATATTAGTCACCAATACAAACCAACCATATTTATAATATTATTTATAGCCTAAATATTATGATATCTAAATGATTGCATTTATTTAAATAATGAATTCTACTCACCATTAATAAAACACCTGATGCTGTCGGGAGCTGACCAATTACATTTAACTGCTGGTTATATTCTGTATAATTATGTATGTGACGAATAAAAATCTTGAATCTTGAGAAATTCTGCTGGAAAGGAGTAACAGCACAAAGTTGTGATTGTAATTTACAGTCTGTAAGACGCGCAGAAGCGTGGCTCGACGCACCACATTGCAGAAAAGTTCATAAATGTAGCCTGTTGATCCAAATATGGAGAGCGTTTTCGATTTTAATAATCTAAGGTTCTCTCCAGAGATGTTTTGACACATTTTCTGTAATTGAGGATGATGTTTCTTTTTACCTGAACATGTTCAGTGTGAGGCAAGCACTGCTGATTCTGACATATATTCGTGTTCCTTCGCTGGCATTTTCCACATTTCGTTTCCTCCCTTAACAAGTGTCCATTCTGATGCTCAAATTTAACAAACGAAAGGCTGCTGATGACTAAATTGATATATAAATTAAATTCTGCGAACTTGTTAAATGCGTAACATTAATTACATGAGTGCATATTAGGGGTCGACCGATTATCGGCGCCGATATTAAGCATTTTACCGATTATCGATATCGGCCATTTTCAAAACAGATTTGCCGATAATAATTTCTTTTTTTTTTTTTTTTTAAACAAACATACTACTTACAGGTGACATTATTTATTGGTGAATAAATAATACAGGTGAAACTATTTAATGTTTAAATGCACTATTTGGCTCGATGCAGCCTGTCTGAGCTCAACACTCTGTGAGAGTGAGGCGATCTCTCAATCTCTGAGAGCAATCTCCGCCCACCGCTCATCTGATATGTAGAGAGTCACGAGTCCGACCAATCAACGCGGAAAACTGAAGGCAGTCTCACACCGAGAACACTTGTTAACTGGAGCTGCCTCAGTGATCACGCATCAGTTGTCTCTCAAAGGTAAAGTAGCAGCAGACGTTGCTGAAGTTGCAAAACACCTCAATATAACCCATGATGTCCGCGATGCGGAAAATGCGGGCGGAATCGCGAAATGCAGTCATATAATGGAATTTACCGTATAAGGCGGAATGTCATGGAATGTGTCGAAGTTTGGATGAATTAATCAAAAGTAGGTCAGTACACTTAAATCGACTCGCGCTATGGACTAGTATCTATAAATATTAAGCCGCAAAAACACTATTTAAATATGAATCCTGCATCTTTGTTAATGAATGACACAGACGTGCGGTTTCATTTACTGCACACATACATACTGAAGCGCGTGACGCTCGCGGTGACTTCAGCGTCTGCCGTCTCACTAAATGAGGACATAAATACATGAACAACATCCCCAGAACTGCTCGCAGAGTCACTTCACGAGCATTTGACCGTTTCATTTGAGTAAAACGATCGTCATATCATATATACATAGGCTACAGAAACCTAAAATGTCCTCATGGCAACCTGTCAAAATATAAGTTCGGTTTAGCCGAATATATTACTGTATACGTAATACAACTACAACAATTATTACAACTTTTGTTGAGAATAATCAATAACACGCTAAATACGCTTACTTTAAGTTTTACAAAATGTTTACAGAATGCTTCTGGGTGATCTCTGTACTTATGTTATTATTAATATTACTGTTTATTTAATGTTGTTGTTATTAACAGTTTTCAGAATTAAAGACATGTTTAAAAGCATTTAAAGAACGTTTTTTTGTCAGAGCTCTTGTTATTATTAATTTTGGCATTCATTTTCATTTTTACACCAGACACGTATATCGGTTCAAAATATCGGTTATCGGTCTACTTGATCTGTAATAATCGGTATCGGTATCGGCCCTGAAAAACACATATCGGTCGACCCCTAGTGCATATAGTCTGCTCATGTCTAAACATAATATGAAAAAGTAAATTATTTGACATAACAAAAACATAGCTTTTATTTGTTTCGTATATTTTTTTAATTAAATGTAAAAACTAAAAATGAATTGTAGAACTGAAAGTATATTTTATTATGTTCAGCTTGGTGGTTTGCGGGTTGAGAACCACTGCTTTATATGAATGTGCTGGCTCATACAAATTAATTTTATTAACAAAAAATTTGTTTGGGACGGCTATTTAATAGCCTTGCATTATAGGCTGTTTATTCAGTCATATATTCATAACAGTTTTGACTTTTTTGTGAAATAAACTCACTTTGTTTTATTTATATATATTTATTTATCTAAACTTATTTACAAATAAAAGTGAATAAGTCTTTAATAAATCTTTGCTCTTTGTATTATAAAATACATTTAAAAACAAGCAAATACATTTATAT